>JABCMI010000020.1:0-272500 GCA_026261945.1 Hirschfeldia incana
CTTATAGAAAATGTATAGAAGGTTATGGCATGGCCTATAAACATTTTAAATTGGTGTATAAAAGATATAGGAAATTGCGAAGGAATTTTCAAATGTCCTAACAAAATTAATAAATGTGACGTTTTCTTCTTTGGTTACTTTTTCTCTGAAAAAAAGAAAAAAAACTTTTGACGACTTATTAATCATTTTGTTTCCTTGGCCATAAAACTAAATGATCATGTTTGAAACAAATAAAAGTTTAATAAGTCAAACTATATGTTGCGGGTATGTGGGTATATAAAAATGTTCAAACAATCAAATATACAAATGAGATCACCATAACTAGGTTGGATATCTGAAAGTCCACAAATGATTTTTATTCGACCATTCCAAAGCGCGTGCCTGATAAGACATATATACAATTATCCATTTTTTTTCATACATTCCTTACTTCCCATACATTATCTTAAACATATATTAGGGCATGTACATTGAGGATTCATAAGGGGTTTATAAGGAGGTTCACACAGTTTTCTAGATGAACAGTGATGAACTTCTCTCTCCAAAAGTTCATTCCGCTGAACCCCAAGAAGGTGGAGTTCACCACGTGTCGGAAAGAGATTGATCCAATTAATTTTTTTTTTTTTTAAATCTGACAAAAAAAAAATATTACAAAGATGAACCCCTCTTGGGGTTCATTGATGTACATGCTCTTATACATTGTTACCTTCCATTCTTCTTGATCCTTGATCCCTTCATAAGGCACTATGAAAGGCTTAATGTCAGGATTCCATTGATGGCTTCGCTTCAATGTCAGGATTCCATCAAAAGTCTGGCAATAAAGTATTCTGGCTCACATTCAATGTACAAACTACAAAAGTACAAAGCAAAGAGAAACAGAGCGAGAAACCTTAGAAACTAACATCCATTTTCATGCAAGGCCAAACAACAAAAAGACAGTGTCTCCATCGTTTTCTTCATTGAAAGACCCAAGTTAAAAACAAAACCTCAGAGGCTGTTAAGAATCTGAGAACATACAATCTCACACGACCACAGCCTGTGATTTATATCATATGTTCTATACTACTAAATTATAGTGTATGAATCAATATGAATGATATTGCTCCCCTTTAATCACTATTCCTAATACTAGAGGTTACAGTGTCACCATTCCATAAATCTAGCAGTAAACTTTTTCTAGAACATCATCAGCGAACAAAAAAAGACAGAAACTTTACCATGAGGTTAGTATCATAAGCATCGACCAAGGCCTTCATGAACAGTAGAAGGCAAAGCCCTTTCGCAGATATCCTCATAACCTTGTGCTAACTCATTTATAATCTCAGGTCCCATCTTCGTTGCGGCGGTGGAGGCGACGGATGGCGAGGAATACGATCCGACAAACGAGGAAGAAGTAGGAGAAGTCCGATCAGATTGAGATTCCGACGAGCCACGTCCGTGACCCACCGGTTCGCGATTGATACCGAATTGTCCCTTTCCGGCGGCGGGGAATCCTCCATCCAATCGAGAAATGAGAAGTATGCTCAAGCAATTGTTAGGGTTTGAGAATCTTCTTCCTATTAGCACCTCTCATCGGTGAAGATGATTGGAACCAACAAAGCCACCGGCGATTGAGGTTTTTGATACCAAGTTGAGGTTTATCTAAACGACGCCATTTGAGGTGCCCAAATCATTGTATAATTGCGATCCAGTCCCTACTATTTAAATACCCGAGAAAAAGGATATTTTTCTTTCGATTGGTTACAAAATAACCTTTTAGTGGTCCAAAATTATGCTCAGAGATCTATACTTGTTATACCTAAAACATGGCTTAGAATCAGCTCCGAGGAGATCATGAAAATATACATCTTTTACGTTAAGACTAAAGAGAAAATGAACCATAATCATTTGAGAAATTTAAGAAGCATGTTCATCAGTTGCTTTTGTTTCCAGGTACTACATAACTGTTGCATCATACTACTTTGTCAACATACCCAAAATGAATTTCATCACTTTTTTTTTCATTCTGGTCTTTGTTGAACTTGGTAATGTTTAATGTGTTAATTTAGCCATTACAATATTTATGTGTTAATCTTCAAGAAATTTAGCCATTACAATATTTCTGTGTTAATGTTTAACACCAATCAATCATCTTTCTGACCGCTTAACGCTAAACTATTGTAAAATAATATTTTTTTTCTATTGTATTATCAATATTTTTTTTTTATTTATTATCAATATTTTTTTTGATCAAACAATTATCAATATTTATAAATAGAGATTTATCCTATTGTTTAAAAAATCAGGAGGTCATGAATGCATTCTAAGCTTGTATATACATATAATACATTTCAAAATCAACGATTATCTAGGGTTACATAATGTAAACAAGTAATCGTTGGGAATTTAGGTAGAGTTGGTGATCTTTGTCTTAACTCGTGTTTAACATCTCTATTTATCCTCTCCTTATCGTTGACCAAAAAAAAATTTATCCTCTCTTTTTTTTCTTGGAATAACTGGGAGGTCATCCAAACTTTAAGTCCAACGTATCCTCTTTTGTCGGGTGCTGTGGTTGACAATACTGAGATATGTCGTAAAATCCGCTCTCCCAACGAAAATCAAACTAAAGAGCATAATAAAATCGACTCCAAACGCTAAACTAGTAGCACAATGCACTGTTGTCTCTATTTATCGATCTTAATTTAATTTGTTAATAAGTAGATTTATTTAGTTGATTTAACAGCTTTTAGTCAAAACAGTGATTTACTTTTGATGAAATCTTTAATTCTCTCTAAAGTTGACATAAGATTTAATCATGTAGATTTGATCGTACGATATATTTACCTAAGTTTACAGCTTGACTTTAACATAAACTTTAGATTTGGGTAATAAGTTTTACTTTTCTCTTACTTTCTTAATTTAAGATTTCTACACAAATATTAAGAAAATTCAAAAATTTATGCAGTTTTTTTGTTTGAGTAAAAAATATCATTAAATAATATAGTTTAATCAATAAGGAAAAAATGTAATATTTTGTAAATGATCACAAATTTCAAATAACATTAAATTTTATTTTGAATAGTGAGAACATTATTTATTTTCAAATAGAATAAAAATCTTTTGACATCATTTAAAATGATACAGAGGAATCCTCCGGAAAGGGAGTATATGTATTATTAATCACTAGCTTAAAAGATTGTGAATAATATTTAACATAATCATAACCAAAAAAATAACTAAAGAACGATAGTCTTTTATAACTTTTTACTATAAAAAAATGAGTAAATTTAAGCAAACTCAATAACTTGGTAGGTGGTAAATGTCTTGAAGAAAAATATATGATATTTCAGTTGTTGTTAAACAATTTCCTATTTTATTATTCTTTATTCGTGTTTCTGAAAATGTTTATTCTATTTTTATTCTGTTTATTGATAGATCACATCATGAGATGTGGAAATGTCGTATCCGATTAGACGAATATATATCAACCTGGTCAGACCAAAACAGACGATAAGGTTTGTCGGAACAATAAAAACGTTCGCTTTGTTTTGTCAACTCTTCTTATCTTCTTATGGCGTCGACAAAAAAAAAAAAAAAAAAAAAAAAACTCTTCTTAAGGCACTCATTTGGAACTTAAGATTTCCTGATTGTTTTCTTTTGTGCGGCTAATATCTCCTGATTGTAGTTTGTTCGTTTCATACATAAAATTAATTTATCTATATTCGGATTCCCTGAACTCATATTCAACTTCTTATTGTTTGATTAATACAATATTGTCCATTTTTAGCCCAAAAACCAACTTTGGTAAATATATGTAGCTGTGGAAATAGTTTATTGTGAGAGGTGTCAAATGATCCATATGGATTTTCTTAAACAGAAAATTTTACTTGTAATTTTGAAGTTAATATCTGAGAAAATGTTAAAGATTTACTCTACCAGCCCCTATGTTATATGCTTGTTATACAATTAACCCTTGTGGAAAATCTAGCTGGCTCTATCATTGGATTTTTGGGGTTTATTTCAAAAAAAAATCTCATATTAACTAGAATTAGTATTTTTTATTATATATCACATTGTTTGTCTAAATTTTTGATGTAGGATTTAAATTGATATCTCTTAATCTTACCTTCATACCAAGAACTGCATTAATCATGTGTTCTTTCCTCCAACGAATCATCTTGATACTATCTTATACTCTTAATCACAAGGTTATTTTGAATTGTTTTAAGGATGTTCTTGCTCAATTGAACCTCCAAAATTTCCTGATTTGATTTCTGACACATACCTCCCATTTTTATGGTATCAATTATTGAAATTTTTAAGTCTATGTCTATTTCTTTATTATATGATTAGTACGATATTATTTGTTTTTTTATCCAAAACCGTCATTTCCAAAATTTGTACTAATCAGAATTAGACGTCTTATTACATAGTAGACATTACTTATTTAAAATTTTGATATAAGACTTGAATTGAAATCTCTCTCTACACTGTCGATTAACTTTTATCAGGGCGAACTAAGCTTGTTTTTAGCATCACGAAACGAGTTTGAGTTGTTATCACACTGAACCATTGATATAGTATAATCATTTCATTTCTCCAAAACTAAGGAAAAACAAATGTATATATACTATGTCTCGTTGTTTGTTAAATATTAAAACTATTGATGAAAGACGTTTGCTTGACGTACATGGGCTAAAAACGAAATAAGTGTACACTCAATATTATTCTTTCAGATTTATATTCATAGAGGTCATAGCTTACGATCATTAGCAGTTTTTAAAATGATCAGAATATCATTAAAAATCTATCAAGTATGTCGATCAACCACAAGACTAATTATACAACACCTGGATCTTTATGTGGCACTATATACGATATCTCTCGAGCAGTGACTAATGAGATATGATTTTCTTTTGTGAAAAGTGAGATATGAATATGAATTATTCTCATAAATCGGATTTCGAATTGATAGTAGAAGGTCAGTCAATCTTTTGAGTAATTATATTATTTAATATCGTGGTCAATATTCGTTTCTTCTTTTTGATTGCATGCACTAAACGATGCATGAATAAGACGATTAGAAGAAGAATAATTGCACATTAAATATGAAATGAATTCACACAATCCTTACTGCATATGATGCCTATATATACACATTCATCGTAAGAGCCTTACCATGACAAGATCATCAGGTAAAGAAAAACAGTGATGCTTCGATGCTTTGATCAAAAAAAAAAAAGAAAACGAAAAAGAAATACAGTCATGAGAATTTCTAGTTGTATCAGAGTCTTGCATGGAAAAGTAGAGAATGATATTGAGCCAAAGATGACTTGCCGATTTGTCCGATGAATCTTAAGAGCTGAGGATATTGGTAGCCGGCAAGTTGACTTTGGCTCTGTTTCCTTCTCTTCTTTTCGATGTCAGACTCCAGATATATCATATATGCTTAAATATCATCATCATTGGTGACTGGATTGTGTTATTTCATTGAAATGTCTTTTTTTCTGATGAGGTAGTAACTTTAATCTTCTAACATATACATGGGATGTGCAATCCGCGTTAATGGTTTGTTATTTTCTTTTGAGTTTTTCGGTTCTCGTGGTTTTCTACAAATTGAAACAAAATCAAACTAGCAATTGCAATTTGGTTCTGTTTTTGCTCGACTTAGTTTGTGCCATTTTGATTTGTGATTTGGTTAACGATGAAGCATTTCGTAAATTTCCCCCGGCGTTTTCTTTATATTTCACTGTCTTTGATATCTTACAATAAAAAAGGAGATTTCACATGTTATAATCTTTTTAAAATATTTTTATAATTTCCCCCGGTGTTTTCTTTAAACTCTTTTTTTGAAAATATATATATATATATATATATATATATATATATATATATATATATATATATATATATATATATATATATATATATATATTATGATATAAAACTTTAAACTTTTAGTCATACTACTAAATTTAGAGCTTATAATTTCAAAAGAGACATCAAATATATGTAATTAAAACTATAAACTCTTAAAATTACTTAATTATACCATTAAATATATTTTAATATTTTTGTAACAAGATCTATAAATAATACGAGACGGCCCTGGTGTACAAGACCAAGAGAGAGTCAACGAAACCTAAAACCATCACTAACCAGACAAAGGATGAATGAAGATTAGTGATGATAGAAGTAACTCTCACTTCAAATTGTTCTCTTGTGTTGTGTCTCGTCCACAATCTTCAAAAGCAAAATCGTTCAGACAAACAAGAAAAGAAAAACTAAAGAAAACTTGCTATAGATTATTTGTTTTGTTTATTGGCTTTTTGGCTTTTAATTTAATTGTATGATGTCTGAGACTCCTTGGGAACCCTAGAAAAAGAAGATGGCCACCTAAAACGTACGCTCGTGGATAGCGAGAAAGAAGATGGCCACCTAAAAAAGGACAACAATTTCAAAGTTTTTTTTTTATTTTTGAAAAACAATAATTTTAAAGTTCATCAAAAATACAAAAGAAAATCAGAAAACCTTGCTGAGACACAAGATTCCCTGGGTGAAATTTATCCCTGGTTTCATTCAAAAAAAAGAAAGAAAAATCCCTGGTCAGTTTTATTATTGGCAGAAAGAGAGACAAGTTGCCTCCCGTTATACTATTGCAGCCAAAATTGCAGAAAACATTGCTGAGCCACAAGACATTTGGTTAAATGGTATATGATGATGTATTTAATTTTAGAATAATACTTGGGTTCATCCCTATGGTGAACTCTTAAATTCACCTCTCTTCTCTCTACCAATTAAAGTGCCATGTAAATTAGTAAAAAAAAAGGAAATAATTTTTTTAAAGGAAAATAGGAAAGGAGAAAAACATCGACTTCTTCTTCTTCATCTCTCTAGAAAATATATGAAGCTTTGTTTATCAAGCTTTGAGTCTCCAATTATGTATTTTTAGATTCAAATCTATACCCTAAATCCAAATCCTAAACCTTAAACCCAAACTGTAAACCCTAAACTCAAACCTAATACATAGAGTTTGGATTTATGATTTACAGTTTGGGTTTAAGATTTACGGTTTGGGTTTAGGATCTAGGATTTGAGTTTAGGGTTTAGAAATCAATACCTTCATCTTTAGCAATTCTGTTTTTACAGACATAGACTACTCTTTCTATCTCATAAAAGAATATGGCTTGATTTGATTTCGAGAAGATAAAATTGAAATTGGATTTAAAAGCATACAATTGGAGATTCAAACTTGACAAACAAATTTTCATATTTTTTTTTCTGTGGGGATGAATAAGAAAAAGCCAACAACTAGTCTTTTTTTAACGTATTTTCTTTACAAAAATTATTTCCATATTTACTTATCCTACATGGCAATTTAATTGGTATAGAGAAGAGAGGTGAATTTTAGAATTCAACGTAGGGGTGAACCCCAGTTTTATTCTTAACTAGATATGAGCCCGTTGCGTTGCAACGAGTTTTGTTTGATGTTTTAATTTAATAAAAGACATAAAATAATAAATCATTATATTATAATTTTATGATTGTTTTTTGCATATGTTTTGTAAGATTTAAAAGACAGTTATTATACATAAGTTTAAGTTAATATATGTATTTTATAATCATGGTCTATAGATGAATTGCTATCAAATTTGTATTTAGATTAGAGAAAAAAACTATACACTTTCTTATTATAAAAAAATGAAAGTCAAATAGCGCCATACACTTTCTTATACAATAATTTAATGTTTTATTAAATAAGTTTTTAAAATTTTATTATGTTAGGATTTGTTTTAAATGGAACACATTCTCTTTTATAAATCTTTTTTTTATTTACAATTTAAAAATAAAAAAGCTATTAAATACTCTTTTACTTTTTTTTTGTTTAGGATGTAAAAAAGGTAAATTACTGGTATATAATCTTTTTCAATTTATCTTCTCTTTAGAATTTCAAAAACAAAATTGCTATCAAATCATTATTTCTATTTTCTAATAAATAATTTTAAAATTAGTAATTTTACAATGTATATAAATACTAATTTTACACTTCTTTTATTAGCAGTATAATTTTTAGTATTATGTTCATCTTCAAATTCTCTCTTAAAATATTATCAAATAATTGTTTACAATTCTCTTTTGGTTATGACTTAAGAATATGATAAAAATCTCTTTTGGTTAAGATTTTTAGAAAGGAAAACAACTATCACATATTCTTTTACAGTTTTAGGATTTTTATAAAAATAAATTAATATTAAATAATCTGTTACAGTTTTATTTTGTCTAGGATTAAGAAAAATAAAATTACTATCATATAATTATCTCCAGTTAATATTAACTATTTTTAAAAGTTGTCATTTTCAAGATTAGGTTTTTTCAATATAAGTAATATTTTTACATTTTTCTTGTTAATTAATATTTTTAGTATCATATTTATCAAAAAAAATACAACGTAAAAATTACTATTAAGTCAATTTTTACAATTCTCTCTGGTCAATATTTTTTTTTAAATCTTATTTGGTTAAGATTAAAAACAAAAATATTTTATAAATCTCTTTTATTAGGATTTTAGGGGAAAAGTTATTTTCACATGATGACATATTTTAATTGTTTTAACTGATATATGTCACAATCATTTTGGGTGAAATATGTTTTCATTTTGGTTTGTAATTTTTTAAGAAAAAATTATTAAAAGTAAACTTAGTTAATTATACAAAAAGTAAGATTATTTTTACAGTTTTATTTTATTTAGTCTTTTAGAAAAGGAAAATTAATTATTTTATAATTTGGTTTTCTTTGATATTTTTATACAACTAACTTATTTTCATAGTTGTTTTATTAATTATATATATCATATACATTATTTGAAGTGATTTTGTATCCTATGAACAATGATAAATACCATAAGATGCAATAAAGATAAGAAAATGTTAAGTTGTATCAAGTAATTAGAAAATACTCAGGTAATATTTTCATGTAAATACTGTTGTGTTTTGTAAAAATAATATATGGAAGCTTAAACCTAAATATAGATATGAACTATTTGTAGCTATTTTTTGTCATAAATTTTTAACATACAAATATCTATCAGAAAAGGAAAATTAGTTACTTATAAAAAATAATTAGAGTACTTTTATAATTTTATTTTGTTTAGGATTTAAAAAAAAATGAATATTATTTATTCTATAGTTACATTTTCTATATGATTTTATTAAATAATTTAATATACTTGTAGGGTTTTATAATTCGTTTTTGTTTATTATTTTTGCATAAAAGTTAGTATCTATCTTTAATATTTATCTTTCTATAATATCTGTGAAACCAAAAATATGTATATATATATATATATATATATATATATATTTTTTTAAAAAAATTACTTTCAAATAGAGTTTTACAATTATTTTTACTTTTTTAAAAACAGGAAATCACTATCAAATATTTAAACAATATATAATTTTAAAAGACTATGTAATTGTAAACATCACTTACAAATAGTTTTTTTTACAATTATCTTTTCTGTAAAACCTTTTTAATAATGAAAATTATTATCAAATATTTTCTTTAAAATATAATGTAAGAAACTATGTAATAGTAATTTTACTTTTCTAAGATCTTATTTTGTAATGGAAATTTTACTTTTCTAAATCTCTTTTAAAATCTAAACGAAAGATAATTGTATCATACTTTTGACACATGTCACAATCTTAAATATATAATTGACATGTGTCAAAATCATTTTAATTAGTAACTTTGAAAACTAAACTTTATAAAATATGATTTTATTAATTGTTCAGGAAAGTTTTTTTCTGACTAAAAGTAATAAAATTAAGAGATATAATTTCTGATCAAATTGCTAAACCGATATTAAGAAAAAAAAACAAATCGGTGATTATTATTTTGATGGTATTGTAAAATTATAATCATTTCCATATACAGTATATGTAAATTTTTATTTATGATATTTAGTGGTTTATGTGATAATGCTTAAAATAATTGATTTGATTGCAATGTCATCGAGTATCTGAATATCCACAAATATTTGTAATCTGATCAGTTTTTTTTTGAATAATCAGTTATCTAATTCGATTCAACTGTAGCTATTTGGATATTTGGTGTTTAGATATCTAGATTTTTTTTAATTTTTGTCCGGATATCCAATTCGGTCCATAAAATAAAAATAATAAACCAAAATAATATTGAGAAAATTTCTAGGATGATCCTTAAAAAAATTTCATTAAAAAAGGTAAACATACACTTATACTTCTAGGATTAACTAATGTAGACTTAGGGTTTAGATTTTGGGGATGGTGTTTACAATTTGAAAAGAAAAAAAATACTAAAAAAAAATTAAAATAGTCCAAAAGATTGTTTTTTTGAATTTCACAATTTTTTTTGACAACAGATAAATAAACTAATCTACGTTATGAATTTCACAATAAAAGTTTAAAAACATCCATTTTTGAAAAATATATAAAAATATTGAATTCAAAATGTATATTTTGGAATTTAATATTTATTAAAAATAATTATTAATATATATATATAAAGTAAAGGTATAAAACTCTTTTATCTCTTTGCTGAAATTTTTTTGAAGATTCTTTCTTGTAGGTTCTAGATCGTTAGGATCACTTGAAACAATTGCTCAATAATATAAAATAATTATATTTTAGTATAAAGTAAAAAATATTTTTCAATTATTAATAAATAAGATAATAAATTTAATAAATAAATATATTGTAAAATTTTATATAATATAATAATTATCTAATTTGTATATATATAATTCTTTAAATATGTATATAACGGATCAGATATTTGTTTCTAAAATAGTATGTGTGATTTGTTTTATTTCTTACAAATATCACATATTAGTATTTATTTTGCAAATTTTATATAATACTAGATATGGATCCGTGCGTTGCACGGGTTTTGATTTATATTTTAATTTCATTATATGATTTTGTATATATTGTGTGAAAATTATTCTAGGTATAAGAGTTATTTTTCTTACAGAAGTTTGGGTTAGTACTCATATTTTCAAAAAAAAAACTATTTTCAAAAATTTAAATCGAATTCAACGTAAAAAAATACGAAATAAAGTAAAATACAAAGAATTTAAATTTTGAATGAAGCCGATTGAGTTGATGACAACGTCATCCACTTTATTAAGCTCTTAATTTAATGCATGTTTGTACTAATTTTATATGTTATTCTTCTTGTTCAAACATATTATAATACTTCTACGATAATTTAGTAATGTTTTGTGCTATCATTGTAAGATCTTGAATTTTGTTTGTGTACATTGGTTTGTATGATTTATTTATCTTTGAAATATCTCCAGTTCCCAGCTCTATATATCGCTCTATCTTTTTTCATAAACAAAATTTTATTATAATTTTTTTTTCTTTTGTCGACAAAAAAAAAGATTACGGTATAGAGTTTCTATATTTTAAGAAAAAAAACGACGGAATGATATTTTCATCTCGTTATCTATAAACAAAAATGTCATATCTCTATATTTAAGTCCTTTTAAAATAAAAGAATTCTATAAAATAAATGAATTCTATTGCATAATCACACATTGGATCAAATCCATCTTTATAATATAATTTCACTATTCTAGAAGAGAATATAAATATTAATATATAGGTGAATTGGAAATAATCTTAGTTTTTTTTGTAACACAATGATCTTAGTTGTTTAATTAATAGATAACATTATGGATCAATATTTTTATTATGCAATCAAAGGTAATGAAACTATTAGTAATTTATGCAGTTTGATACTGCTTTAATTCTTGTGATATATCTATGCTAAAGACTGTGTTTCTGAATCTCAATTGTATGAATAACTGTTTATGAAAATTATGTGTAGTCTGTATGTGTTGTAATTGACATGAAGAAGATACATTCACTACGAAGTTTTTGTAATTTCATTAAAAATATATGATATTAAATATCATATATATATATATATATATATATATATTGGAATCCCATTTTTTTTAAAAATGATTATTTAATTTTTCTCACTTGGGATCTGCAGTTATAGTAACAAACTTTACCAGAAAATAAATATGCATATAACCCTAAATTATAAATTTCTGTATATAACAAATTAATTACATAGTTATACATTTATAAGGTTTCCAATAAGAGAAACAAAACTAAATATATATTTTTTTTGTAACTGTTAGTTTTTAACTTATTGATCAATATATACTGATAAGACAAAAAAAATTTTTTTTGTTAACGCTGATTAATTATGTTAATATAAATTATGAGAAACAAAACATATATGTATCTACTGTTAACAATTCTAAAATATTTTTCATATAACTTCTACATTTTTTAATATTTAAAAAGGAAAACTTACTATTGAATAATTATTAGTAAATATTTTTTGTTTAAAATATTTTGTTTAAAAATTAAAAAGATAAAATACTATTAAATAAAAAAATTATAATTCTATTTTTTCATGATTTAAAAAGAAATAAAAATTATTTTCGTATAGTTTTAACAATTTTTTTGGATATGAAAAGTAAAATAATGATAAATAGTTATTTGTATGAGACACGTGACAGTTATATATTTAGGATTGATTTTGACATGTGTTAAATAATAATCCTTATATAAATAGTTGATTAATAGTATTTTTCTTTTTTAAGTTTGTTTTTTAAATTGTAAACAAAAACAATTCATACAAATAGTTATTAATTATTATTTTCCTTTTTATATCCAAAAAATAAAACTTTTAAATCTATACCAAAATATTTTTCCTTTTTTTAAAAAAATCATGAACAAATAGAATTATAATATCTATTTAATATTATTTTTTTCTTATTAAGTTAAAAAAAAATATTTTGATCGAAAAATATATACAAATATTTATTCAATAGTAAGTTTTTTTAGATAATAAAAAAGAAAATTGTATAGCTATATGAAAAAAATATTTTTTTAGAAATTCTGTTTTTTCAAATCATGAATAAACAGAATTATGAAAGAAAATAGTATTTATTTAAGCAAATTATAAAAACTTGAAAATACGATTTTCAAAGTTACTAATTAATATGATTGTGACACATGACAATTATATATTCAGTATTGTGACATGTGTTAAATAATAATCTTTATATAAATAGTTAATTATATTATTTTCCTTTTTAAGTTTTAAAAAAAAACTTCTAAACAAAAAAAATCATACAAATAACTATTTATTACTATTTTACTTTTTATATCCAAACAAATTTTAAAAGCTATAAGAAAATAATTTTTCCTTTTTTTAAATAATAAAAATTGTATAAACTATATGAAAAATATTTTATAATTGTTAACAGTAGATATGTCTATGTTTTGTTTCTCATAATTTGAATTAACATAATTAATCAGTGTTAGAGATTTTTTTTCTAATAAGTATTATATCTCTATAATTATATCTCTATAATATTATTTGAGAAGTTATTTTCTTATGTCTCGCGTTCACGTTAACTCTCACGATGATTGATTACATTAATATCTTTAATGAAACAATTATTAATTTAAATAATATTATTGACTTTTACTTAAATTTCTTTTTAATATTTTCCAAAAAACATATCTAATAAAAAATTAAATATTTATAAGTTTTTAGAAAACGAATTTAAAAACAAAAATTTATGTATAAATAATATATTTTCATTAAAAGGAAAGTTCGTAAAATAGTAATATTGTTTTTAAAAATATTTTAAAATAACATAATAAATACATTTTTATAGTAAAAATATATATTTTCAAAGTAACAGAAATATTTTTATATACCTGTCTATTATTTAGATTATTATATAATATAATTAAGTAACATAGACTGATATATGTTTTATTGACTAAAATAGTTTGAAATTAGTCCTAATGAAATTTTATTTGATTTTTTATATTTAGTTGAGTATAATATTTTTCAAACACAGCAAAAATATCTATAAATTATAATTTACTTATATAATATGCTTTCTCAAATACAAACACAATTTTTACTGTTTATTTTTAGGAGATATTAAGAAAACAACAAAATATTGCATTTTACATTATTAAAATTATATATTTTCTCAATATGAATTTTTCTTTTAAATTTTATGTTTTTTTGTTTGTGGAACTTAATATAACCATAATCAAAAGGCATAAAATTATATAGAATTGATAAAAATATTTTAGTTATTGTAATATTGATATATGTATGTAACTTCCTATAGATCGTCATTTTGTTTTCTAATATTATTAAAAACCAAAAGTTTAATTTAAACGATAAATAAAATTATTTGACTTGTTTTAATTATAATAAAACTAATTATACTTCAATTTCGAATTTGAAAGAATATATATAACTTAGTATACTCACAACATGAGTGATTCGACTAATCCAACATATATCTAAAATCAAAAATTTAACTATAATAAGAAAATATAATTTTATAATAACAATAATTTATTTTATAACTATAAATTATAAAATTACCCAAAACACATTAACAAATGAAAATAAAATATTAACCAACTGTGATAATTTACACATCTAAGATAACAACCAACCTAAATGTAAATAATAAAATTAATCAAAATTTTAATAAAATTAAAATTAAAAATATTATAGTTAAATTCAGAGAAATAAATTATATTCAATATATTCAAAAGATAATTAAATCGACCGTAAAAAAACAAACCCGAGTATATATAACATATCTAAAATTATATGTCAAATTAAATTAATATAATATTATTGATATAAATTATGCATAAAATTATAAATTAATTTAAAATTAGAAGTAAATAGCAATAAATTCTTATAATATATATTTTCTTTATCAATATTTACATCCGTGCATGAGTACGGGAAAATCACCTAGTTGATCAATAAGTTAAAAACTAATAAGTTAAAATTGAAAATTACTATTAATAATATTTATAGTAACTTTTTAACTATATTCGTTTCTTAATTATGTGATAGATTAACACATGTCACAATCTTAAATATATAATTCTCATGTGTCACAATCATGTTAATTATTAATTTTGAAAACCAAACTTTATTTAATAAGATTTATAAAAAAAAACTATTTGAAATAATTATTCTAATTTTTTTTTCTTGATCAGGATTTGAAGAAAAGAAAACTACTATTAAACACTCTTTTATAATTTTTTTATAGTCAAGATTATAAAAAAGGAAAACTACTATCAAATATTATTTTTACAATTATATTTTCTTTAGAAATTAAGAAAATGAAAATTACCATAAAATAGTTTTTTTGACAAATTATTTTTTTTAAAATTTAAAAATAAAAAGTGGAAAAATGCTATTAAATTTTTTAAAATTACTTGAAAATCATCTCTTATCAAATACACATTTTTCCTTATTAAAATTCTATGGTAATTTTCCTTTTTAAAAAATTCTGGTGATAAACATGATATTATAAGTTATTTAATTAACAAATACGAAATTTCCTTATTTTTGTGCTATTATCCTTATTTACTTTTTGTGATAATGAACATGATATTATAACTTATTTAACTTAAAAGTTGTTAATATAAATAATATTAGCAAAAACTAAATGTATTATAATATATAAAATAAATGATTCCATACTCCTTTTCTTTTAATATAACCAAACATATGTGTAAATATTAAAATAAATGATTCCATAGTAATTTTCCTTTTTATATTATAACAAAATCTTATTATATAAAAAAGTATATGGCAATTTTCGTTTTTCAAAAAAAATTTATTTATTTATTTTGAAAGAATAAAATCGTTTTTTATTATTAAGTAGATATTTTTAATCATTATATATTTAAACACATGTAAAACTATTTGAAGAAATATTACTATCAAATAATCTTTTGTTCAGGAATTTAAAAATGGAAAAGTTACTATTAATAATATTTATAGTTAATTTTAACAATATTTGCTTTTGCTATTATTTTAATATATATATATATATATATATATATATATATATATATATATATATATTAATTATGTGATAGATTAACACATGTCACAATCTTAAATAAATAATTGCCATGTGTCGCGATCGTGTTAATTAGTAACTTTGAAAACCAAGCTTTATATAATAAGATAATAATTTTCTAATTTGTATATATATAATTCTTTAAATATGTATATGACGGATCAGATATTTGTTTCTAAAATAGTATTTGTGATTTGTTTTATTTCTTACAAAATCACATATTAGTATTTATTTTGCTTTGTAGAATTAGGAAACCTGAAATTTAAGGTTCAAATCAAAACAAATAAGAACCAGATCAAAATTTATAGATATTTTACCGTCCTACACTGAATAAGCAGTTGACAAAAGAAAAGAGAGTATGCTCAATGTTCCGAAGGATATTATCATGGTGTTGGTCTGACCAAGTCGGTATCTATTTGTCTAATCAAATACGACATTTCAGTATCTCATGATATGATCCATCAACAAATAGAATAAAATTAACTTTATCTCTTTAATTAGTTTGTCCATTTTTATCAACGAGCTTGTCGTTAATAAGAAAGAAAAACATAACATCAAACGAGATCAAAGCTGCTTTCACACGAAGATCAAGAAAACCGTGTTTATGTTTATCCCAATTGTTTTAAAAATACTAGCTAGACCTACTAATGACAAACTCTTTGATTAGTTGCTGCTTAAACATAAAAGTATGTACCATGTACATTGCCTGGAAACAACGAAACCAGTAAACACAACACTCTTCTTGAAAGTTCATAACGTTCACCACTACGTACCTTTCCTAAACGACTCTTTATCACTTTTGGAGAGAAACAAAATATCACCTTTCCTAAACAAAAAAAAAGACAAAAAAAAAAAAAAAAAAAACAAAATATACCTTCTGACCAAGGATAAGGCCATGAAAAACAGATTTAGTTTACCGAGGAAGTTGGGAGACACTTAATCTGCAGAAAGGCTACACGACTGGCTAGCTTCAAGACCAAACAATTGATCATTCTACGGTTTCATATATTGTTAAAAATTGATCTTTAGTTCTTGATCGCATTATTTAGATGCAAAAACGTTTTTTTATTTGAATAAATTCAACATTCATATAAAAAAATTAGATTGCATACCACTTATCGATGATAGGGTACTTAGCACAAATTGAAAGCCTAGTGATTAGTGGGTAGAGTTAAGTTAATTAACAGTTGTGAATGTCATATGTATTATTGTGCTCTGAGCATGACCATCTCAAAGTTTCTATTTATATTCTATTTTATCCACATACAAAAAAATTACTAATTATCGTTTTTATTACCGAAACTTTTGAGAATCCCATAATCTACCATTGGTCCGAAATCAACCTTTAAAATTTTCTGTTTAAAGAAGACCTCCTTGTTGACCAAAAAAAAGAAGAAGACCTCCGTTTTAAAGGTGTTTGAACCCGGAGTACAGAAGAACCAATTATTTTGCATTATCAGTAGGTTGCCAATAGGCCCATTACTTTGGTAAAAAAGTGAAATTATTTGCAGCTATTCAAACGTAAATATTATAAAGAAACTTTCAATTTTTGTTTGACGATCGATGACACTTATTTTTACCAATCAGCCACATTTTAGTCGAAATGTACAATCCTCAGATCGATTCGACAAGTTGATTTATTACTTTGCCCCTTGGAAGTAGTAGTGTGACAATAGTGAGGTACGAATAATAATTATTCACATAAAATCTGAAGTTGAATTTGATAATTAAGGTCAACCCACTCTTTAAAGTAGTTATATTCTTCAATATACGGTTATGGTCAAAATTCTTTCTGTTTTTCTTTTTCTTTGCTTGCATGCACGAAAACCATGCATGGATAAGATTGTTCGAATAAGAATATATATATATATATATTTTTTACGAATATATTTTGTTTTCTAAGAATAACAATTGCATATTAAATATGAAATTAATTAAACACAATCGTCACTACATATGCCTATAAATACCTTCATCATGAATAAGAGCTTACCATCACAAGATCACAAGGTAAAGAAAACAGTGATGGTTAAGTTACAAAAAAAAAAGTTGATGGTGATGATGAGAGTTTCTATATGTATCAGAGAGTCTTGCATGGAAAACTAGAGAATGATATTGAGCCAAAGATGACTTGCCGATTTTAACTATCAATCAAATTGATATTGGTAGCCGGCAAGTTGACTTTGGCTCTGTTTCCTTCTCTTCTTTTCGATGTCAGGCTCCAGATATGTGCTTATATATCATCATCATCGTGTTGGATTGTGTACCTTCATTGAAATGTGTTCCGGTTATATTCTTGTATTGGTACATGGTATGTTTTTCTACAAACTACAACGGAATTAAAACTAAGAAATGTTTAGCTGTATGCAATAATGATGAACTTGGTTAACTTTGCTAGTACATTATGAAGCCTTTCCTTGTGGTGGTTTCTTTTTCACGTCATTCTCTTTGATCTCTTACTACTGTATATAGACAATTCAGCAAATTTGGAGCACTGACAGTGATATATGCATTGAAAAATGTTAAGGCAGGAGATAAATCCAATAATGGATTCTACCTATGCGAATACGTTAGTACATAATTTATTCATTACTGAAAAGGTAAAGAGATATAACACCGTACCACTCATTGTAACCAAATCAAAATCACTAAGCCAAAAACAGAAACAGAATTTTTTTTAGTCAAATATATTATAATGCCCATCTTAGCAGACTTGGAATCATCTTTAGGGCCTTTGTGGTTCTCAGCGAGCTTCGTATTGAACAACTGCAAGAGAATCAACACCACATAATTGGGCAGAGATAGATTAGCACTGCAGACGAAAAACAAAATAGTAGACTACGCCGGAAAGTGTTAGAAACTTGATCCCAATCACATTTGTGTTATGTGAGACACGAACAAAATCATGCCATCAGTGTCATAAGACCCATAAGAACAAGACTAAAAGAGAAAGAAGAAACATAAAGCCATTACAGTACATAATAAGGATAAGTATTGATAGAGGTTAACTCTCACCTCTACGGGTACGCTTCCTGTAGAGAATACGATAGCCACAGTCTCTGAACTGGATCACATCCCCATATTTCAAAGTGTTCTCTAGTCCACAATCTACAAAAACCCCAAAATCATTCAGACAAACAAGAAAAGGTAAACTAAAGCAAACTTTCTATTGGTTCTGTTTCTAATAGTATAATATCTGAGGCTGCTTGGAAGAAGCTTTGATTTGAGCAAAAGAAAAAACGGAGTTCCTCCTCAAAAGCTCTCAAGATCAAAACAATACAGAAAAGTATTGATAGATCTTTTTCTTTTTGTTTTCATTTTCATCTGGAAAACATTGCTTTCCTCATACCCCTCCCTTCATTCATTGAGTTAGAGGAATCCATAGGAGGCCCACCCGTTATGCATTGCATGAAATTACCTTTATTTTTGTATGCTGAGATTAACGCATCCTAACTAATTATGAAAAAGATTAGGGTTCATAAGCTACTCAAGAGGCATCTCTTCTCCTATGATAAGAAGAAGAAAAGAGAATATGGTCGATGTTCCGAAGAATTTTATCGTATTGTTGGTCTGACCAAGTTGGTATCTATTATTTTTCTAATCAAATACGACATTCAGTAATGATATGATCCATCAATAAATAAATAGAACTAGTTGATAACTCGCGCCCATGCGCGGAGTGAATTTTCTAATAATATTTGTTTGAAAATTGTGTTATTTATTAGATTTTGTATCTAGTATTGGATTTTGGATATTTAACTAAAACACAACTGATGTTGAAATGATAATTTTTAAAGCTCAATATATTTACTTTTGAACTTGAATTACAAATTATTAATATATGTTCACACAAGAAAAATACAGTGTATTATTTATTTGTTAAAGAATAATACGATTTTAAATGTTATTGGAGGCATCTGTGTATATAGATTGCACTCACATATTGTGTTTCTAGGTTAACTATAAATCATGACATATTAAGTTTAACCAAGTAATACATATTCTTTATATAAAAATTATAGATTTTTCGTGTAATAATATTAGTTGCGATTAAGTACATACTTCAAGTCCTCCTTACCAAAAATAATAAACCAATAATTAACACCAGTAAATATCAAATATTATTTCGCTTTATTTTATGATGATATACTTAGATATATTATATGAAAAAATGTTCGAAATTAAAAATTTCAGATGTCAGTACATTTTCAAAATTAACATTTTTATATATTTTATATGACATATAGTTTAATTTAAATGATGTTAAAATATAATATATATACATGTATTTTTAAAAAATCTGAAAATCTATTAGATCACACTTCTATTCATATGATCTTATTATCATTTGTATCTTTTTATAATAAAAAAAATGTTCACTAAATTTTCATTGTTAGATTTTTAACGGTTTTAGTAACTTTTAGCCATTTTCAGAGTTTTTTCTTAAATATGAGTAAGAAAAACTCACATATATAAAATTCACATGGGTCAACTGACCTATATGCCAAAGGGGTGGCTCCGCCAACTTAAAAACCGAACAGCTGATGATTTTATGGTTGCATAGACTTTAAAAAGTTAACTCTGATTCTTGATCACATCATTTAGATGCAGAAACGTTTTTTTATAATAAATTTAACATTCATGCATGACAAATAATAAAAAAAAAAAATAGATGGTATAGATAAGGCCACATGATAGGAGGCTTGACACAAATTGAAAGTCTAGTGATTAGTGGGTAGATAAAAGTTAATTAGCAGTTGTGAATAACATGTATTATTGTGCTATGAGCTTCGGACAAATATGATGAATATCCAGATAATTCATTCTTACCTTAAATGACCATCTCGAAATTTATATTTATATTCCATTTTATCTACACACAATAATGTAGTTATTTGCAGTTCTTCATTCATAAATATTATGAGGAAACTTTCAGTTTTTGTTTAACGATCGATGACTTATATTTTTGTCAATCAACCACCTTGTAGTCGAAAAGTCCAATCCTTAGATTGGATACGACGACGGGTTTATTTCTTACGATGCCTTAATTTGGAATTTTGAGTAGTGTGACTAGTGAGGTACGAATATTAATTATTCACATAAAATCGGAAGTCGAATTTGATAATCAAGGTCAACCAATCTTTAAAGTTTTTTTTTTTTTTTTTTTTTTTTTGCTAAAAAACCAATCTTTAAAGTTTATATATATTCTTTGATATACGGTTATGGTCAAAGTTCTGTCTGTTTTTTTTTTGCTTGCATGCACTAAAACCATGCATGGATAAGATTGTTCGAATAAGAATATTTTTTTTTGTTTTCTGCAAAGAATAATTGCATATTAAATATGAAATTAATTAACACAAGCGTCACTACACATGCTTATAAATACATTCATCACGAGTAAGAGCTTTACCATGACAATATTACAAGACAAAGAAAAAACAGACGGTGATGGTGACGAAGAGAGTTTCGATATGTATCAGAGAGTCTTGCATGGAAAATTTAGAGAATGATATTGAGCCAAAGATGACTTGCCGATTTTACTAATAGATCTTAAAAACTGATATTAGTAGCCGGCAAGTTGACTTTGGCTCTGTTTCATTCTCTTCTTTTCGATGTCAGACTCCAGATATGTGCTTATATTATCACCATCATTATATCTCTAATGAATCATGATCATCGTGATTAGATGTGCAACTTCATTGAGATGTGCTTTTCGGACGAATGTAAATAATGCTGTCTGCTCCGGTTATTACTTAAATCTATACATATGGGATGTGCAAATCCGGTTTTTGTTATTTTCGTTTCAGTTTTCGGTTCTGTTGGGTTTCCACAAACTGAAACAAAATAAAACTAGCAAATGCAATTTGGTTTTGTTTTTGTTCTGGTTTCATGCAATTTTAATTTGTGATTTGGTTAGCTTTTTCACTCTAACTATGAAGCATTTTGCAAGATTCTCTTGTGGTGGTAGCTAATAATGGATTCAACCAATGTGAATCCGTTAATATAGAATTTCTTCATTACCATAAAGGTAAAGAGATTACACAGTAACACACTCATTGTAATCAAATCAAACCATTTAGCCAAAAAAACAGAAACATATGCTCTAGTCCAGATATATATTACAAACACAAAGCAGGAAAGAGTCATTATGCCATCTTAGCAGACTTCGAATCATATTTCAGGGTTGTGGGTCTCAGCGAGCTTCGTACTGAACAACTGCAAGAGAATCAAAGGCCCACATAATTAGGAGTGAGGTGATAGATTAGAACTGCAAACGAAGAAAGAGTTATAGGAATGTATATCTACAAACTTGACCTATCACAGTTGTGTTTTAGCGAGACACAAACAAAGTAATGCAATAGAACAAGACCAAAAGAGAGATCCAGAAAGCTAAAACCATTACTAGACAAAAGGAAAGAACAAATATTAGTGCTGAGAGAGTGGTTAAGTCTCTCACCTCTACGGGTACGCTTCTTGTAGAGAATACGGTAGCCACACTCTCTGCACTGAATCACATCCCCAGACTTCAAAGTGTTCTCTTGTCCACAATCTTCAAAAACCCCCAAAAACCATTCAGATTTCAGACAAACAAGAAAATTAAATAAAAGTAAAGTTAACTTCTTTTTTTTTCCGGTTTTAGTTGTATTATGTCTGAGACTCTGTTTGGGAGAAAAGCTTTAATTAGAGCAAAACAAAGCAGGGCTTCTCTTAAGAACAAATTGATTTGCGCCTAAGTCCTAACTAAGCCAATTATGAAAGAAAAAAAGATTAGGATTCATAAGGCTACTTAAGAGAGGCATCTCTTAACATAATCTCCATTCCTAAGAAACCTTACAAAAAGCACAAAGCTATCATCTTTTACAGACACGACGCAGTTTTGGTTTTATTTAGTTCCGATTTCAAAGCTTCGATGAAATTGTTCGAGAGAGAGAGGGAGAGAGAGGAAGAAGGGGATTACCTCCGCAGACGTAAGTAACCGGTTCGGGCTGTGGATCCATGGTAAACGAAGTGAATCCACAAAAGCTAGGGTTTATGCGGTGACTTCAAAAACGAGCGAAGAGACGAGAAAGGAGGTTCCGGCGACGAGAGACGTAGGAGAAGACTTATAGTGGCAATACGTGTGGGCTTATTTATTACAAAACGGCCTTATAAGAAAGCCCATATAAAGCCTCAAAATGCTAGCCAAGTCAACGTCAACTGGTTCAATTGTAAATTTGTAGTACAGATAGACTGAATTTCATTTTGTAAACCAAACAAAAAAAAACTGAAATGTACATGTTTCTAGAAAATGTTTAATTAACTGCGCCTTAAACGTTTGTCAACTATTCATTATTAACTTACAAGTTACAACTTTGATTTGCTTGTTTTCACATTTTCTCATTTACAAGATTAGAAGGCCGTGTATGATTAAGTACGTCTTACACGTTTGTCAAATGTCAACTATACTTTTAACTTACAAGTTACACCTATAGTTTGTTTGTTTTTTTGGACTGTACAACTATAGTTGTTTTCATATTTTTATTATTTACAAGATTAGAACTTATACAATTTAACTTGGTTGTCGCTGATTTATCCCGTCTTGATATAATTCACATCATTCACATTTTTTCCGTAATTATTGTCTATACTCGATTTAATTTACTAGATGCCAACAAACAAACAAAAAACACATTTTAGCAACAAAAGAAAACAAACAAAAAAAAAAACAGTGTTGTATTTTAGAAAATTTCAGCTTAAAGTGCTGTATCTTTTTTTTTTGGGCAAAAAAGTGCTGTATCTTTTGCTCCATATTTTGGGTGTAGAAAGATACATATACAAAAGTAAAGTTTCCACACAAAAAAAGATGTATCAAGAACAAAAATATTCCAAAGTCAAAGGTACAATATAAATCAAACGAACACGCATAAAACAATTACTTGTAGGACATATAATAAAGTAGTGATGTTTGATGATTTCCATGAAACTACACTTCCTTGGAGAATCAAAAAAAGATTGATCCATGCAGATCCCAATGTCAATAAATGAACCAAAACTCAGACCATGTTCATCTGTTTCTTCTTTCCTTCATATCCAATTCACCTTTTCCCCCCAAGATTTCTCTCCCAACCTTCACTCTATTTATACTCTTTCATTCCTATTACACTTCTTCACAAATCTCTCTTCTTTCACCCACTAAAGGGTTTTTTCTTTCATCTCATTCTACACCAAAAGATTCAACATTTTCTCTTTATTTCATATAAATAGCAAAACACGCACATTGGTTGTACTTGTAGTAATGGCCATGTTAAAGAGTAAGTTAAATAAAGGTCACGCCTTTACAAGTAAATGTGCTTCCTTGGTGAAGGAGCAACGAGCTCGTCTCTATATTCTTCGTCGTTGCGCTACCATGCTTTGCTGCTGGTACATCAATGGCGACGAGTAATAATGAGATGACCCTCATCCTTTAATATATATACACATATATTTAATTATAGATATCTACATGCAGCTACTCCACCAGTTCTTGAAGCTTCGTGGACACTGAAGCTCTCCTTTGGTTGCTTGGCAACTCCTACAAGAAACTTGATTTCCCTCTTCCGAATCTATTCTGATGCAACAAACCCTTTTACACTCCTGTTGTTTTTTTAACCTAAAGGATTTAGGTTTTATTTTTTTGGTTTGCTTCATTGGTTAATCTTCATCAGAGAGAGAGAGAGAGAGAGCAAGAGATCTTATCTGCCAAACAAGTCTGAAGATGCTGATTCTGTAAGACAATGAAGATACTTGAAAGGGTTTTGTCTGGTTTCACTTTGACAGGAGATAAGACTGTTTTGGTTTCATCAGTGACTTTGGTTCTGTAATATTTTTCAATCTCATTTCTTTGTTGGATCAATAGACCAAATGTCTAGTGGTAAATGTTAGAACCATATCGAATAAAGTATTCTTCTTTTGCATCTCAACATCCTAATAATAATACAAGAGTTTTCACTTTAACCATCTAGAGATTCATTCCAAAATTCTATAATAGATCATAGTTTCCATGGTCCAACACTTCATGTCAATGATCACTACTACTTCTCGACCCAATCTTTGAAAAGCAACATCATGTAAATGGGAACGTTGAAGGCTGCAATGACAATGCTCATCATGATTGTACGTACCACTCTCTGGATCACAAGCCTCGTTTTTGACTTCGATGCTGGCCTCATCAGAGGATCAGACACACCAGCACCAACATTTGAGTCCATCACAATTTCGATCTCGTTCTTTCTAGCTGCAGATCTCATCACAGCATTGCCCCTAGAAAGAAAAGAACAGAACATCAAAACTTGTGTCTTTGGTGAGAAACCGAAGGAGGGTTAAGGTCTTACTCACCTTTCTACAAGAGCTTTATCGTTTTGACGTTTCACGGGAGCTTGAAGAACTTTCTTAACGAGATGCATAGATCCTTCTGCGTCCCACACCATTTCATACTCACAGTTCTCATCTTCATTCTTCTCCTTCGTAACCCCACTTAAAAAGCTTAACTTCACTAAATTTGAGACACACTCTGCGGCGTTGTTTAAGAAGATTATTCCATGATTGGGCCAGAGAAGAAGAGCAAGAAGGGTCAGGGCGAACAGGGAAAGGTACCTGGTAGTTCAACAATCAGACACAGAGATCTCTATTAACATAAAAATAATCACTAAGTCAAGAACTCCATGATCAGGAACATACCAAATGTAGATGAATAGTTGTCTTGGAAGGAAGCATAGTTGAGTGTGCAAAACATTATCTACATCAGATGAGTTTTGATGGATGGCGTTGGGAACAGATAATAGCATGAATGAAGGATATAAATTTCCCTGTTGCCAGCTTATAGTGCCTAAAGTATGCTGCAATATGATATACACCATCAAAGATTGTCCAGGGTGGAAATGTAAATATTATGTATTTATACTACCTCGGTTACAGATCCTGCTTCCGACTTGTGGGTTAGAGTACACTGGTCATGATCATGGCCAGACAGAACGAGTGTCTGAAGAAAAATGGCGAAAACGCTGGCATTAGTGTCTACACACAATGCCGTCTCAAGTTAATATTTACACCATGTTCCAAAAATATATTAACGGTATATCTAAAGATGTAATGAAATACTTTTAAAAGTTAATAGCTCTAGTTATATGTTTAACATTTTTCAAAAAAAAAATTACAAGTTCTAAATTTAGCACTGTATCTAAATATTTAAATTTTCAGACCATAATTCACATTGGCATTAGAGATGGGATTTTCACATGAATTAAAGACAGAAGAAGAATTGTATCTTACAGGTTTGATCAACTCCAACAACTTCTTTGATGATTCCGTAGTGATATAATTCTGATACCTGAGTACTGACAGCAATGGATTAGTCTCTCCTTGTTAAGATGGCTTTCCTACAAGTTCTGTATATTATAAAATGGACAAAAGGCAGAAGTTTACATTACTTCTTGATCTTGAAAATGGCGCCAAAGCCGCTGTGACATGAAAGAATATACATTATTAGACCACAAAACAAAGTGTTTTGATTCAGTATTCTAAAAATCAGTCTATGCAGTGCTTAGGCGCCGGCATAATTGGGTCTAAACAAAACGAGTTTTAACAATTGATTTAGACATCAAAAAATCAGTCTTAAGTGTCTCTGTCTGAGTAATAGTCCACTAAAAAGGTGCATGATCACTGCCAAGCGATTTCTTGAACATTGGTTTTGAGTTTGAATTACACTAGAGACTAAGCATAGATAAATCACCTGATCAATGACAGAAGAAGTACGATGAGGGCCGCATGGGGTTTGATCTGGCCGGTATAATGGGATGTGTGTCAATAAAACTCTAGGATGTGATGTTGCATCTAACAAAAAAAAACAAGGAACACTTCTGTGTAAGCTTCACATATCAGAAGATGGTAAATGTAGAAGAGCGTATAGATAGATAACACACCAGAGGAGACATTTTGTACAAACTTCCAAACTTCTAATGCCAATTCCTTTTGAGGATTCCCTGCAAAAAAAACATACATTCATCTTTTTCAGATACAGAAGGAAAAAAAAATTATAAGGATAAATAGAACAAAGCAAAGTTTATGTAATAAACCATCAATAGCTTGTGCATCAATGCTAATGAACTCAGTACTTCCAATAACAAATCTACGGTTTCTGCTCCCAAACTCTTTCTCATATCGATTAATCACCTGTTAGAATATAAAGTTATGTCTGATCTATACATTGGTAACATAAATATTAGAGAGAAAAAAGAGTTGATAACTGTCATACGTCTAGCTTATGGGATGCAACACGAGAATAACCAATATCATGGTTCCCAGGGATGTAGAACGTAGGGATGTCTCCAGCTTGTCCTTGTGAGTTCAGACCAAACACGTGTTTAAACCGGCTTAAGGACTCATACCATCTGATTCAAAATGAGAAGAAGATGGCTGAGTTTTCAGCATTTTCATTAACCAATTTTAATCCAGAGTGACAAGAACAAGAAGAGGGGCTTACTCTTCCTCTTGGAGAAACGGCCCACCATCGAAATAATCACCAAGAAACAAAACAATGTCAGGTTTGAAAGGCAAGACAGACTGAAAGAACGATCTCCGCATGTTTACATCAGTGTAGAACTGTGCAACCTCCAAAGCAAGCGTCTTTGAAGACAAACGAAACGATGTCTTATCCATGAGCTGCCACAAACAACACACAATCAGATGATAGACTCTCCATTAACACACACACAACAGTACTGAAAAAGCATTTGAAAATCTAGTTACCTGTGGATCAGTGACAACGGCTACTTTAGTAAACTTCCCATCACTCTGCAAAACAAAAAAGGAGAAAATTTAAATTTCAATTTCATTTTTTTTATTTAAAATGTTTCAATTTCAAATCATTTTTACCATAAAAAAACTATGGTAGTTTCGGACAGAACAAGCAACTACGAGATCAAAGTGTCATTTTGCATCTAGAGTCCCGTTCAGACCACATTGCGGATCAGTTAATGAAAAAGATCGAAACTTTGGTGGAGAAACAGAGAGAGGGAGAGAGAAGGGGACCTTGGGAAGATGAAGGTGAGGCCAAGAACAAGTGAAGAGAGGAGGAACCCAGAAGGCGAACATCTCGCCGTAGAGGATCGACGCAGCCCAGATGAGACATAGAGCCACCGTGAGCTTGTGGTGCTGTTTCATCTTTCAGAGCATCTGTGAATCTCTTTCTCTCGGCTTTGCTCGCCCGACAGATATCTGATGATCGCTTGTTGACCAAAAAAGAGCTGCCAAGACGCGACGCTTAATTTCGTTTGAGTAAAAATGGTTTAAGTAACGCTAAAAACCGCAGTGAGAGACTCCGAAACGTCACGTTGTTTTAACATGACAACTAAAAGCAGCACGAACGTTTAGTATTTCGACTCAAAATAATTGGGCCGTCTAATATTAGGCCTAACACGCTTCGTAAGGCCTATTACAGAAGAGCGAAAACTCAATTAGAATAAGCAGAGATTTTTTTTTTTTGTTAAGCAGATATTTCTTGCATATCTCTATGTTTCTAAGGTCAGTCTCTGAATCTCTCATCGGTGCAGTGCACGAGGTATTGCTCGCCATTGTTGCTATATTTACTTATATTAGTTTCGGTAATGTGTTACTTTTGATGTTAAGATGAGCAAGTTGATAGCGATCAAGGAAAATTTGAAAAGAATGTGATATTTTGGGTTTTGTACTTAACAGTGCGTGATTGTTGGGGGTTTTTATAAACTTTACTTTTTAAGATCTCGTTAAGTTTTAGCTTAGGGGTTGTAACCGAGATGCAAGAGATGTCAAGATTTACTAGTGCGCATTGCTTACTGTGGTTATATTATATATCAAATTCCTTATTTATGTTGATTAGGCATGCAGGTTTGGTTACTTCAAGTTGGTTAGTTCGGAATTTGATTAATTCTGGTTGACCAAAACCGAAATTTGTTTTTTTTTTTCGGTTTTTTCAGTTTTAAAATATTTGGTATAAATTTTTGAATTCGATTGAATTTCAGTTTAAATTGTTTAAAAATTCAAAATATTGGGTCTTTTTGGTTATTTTGGCTCAGAGATTTGTTAATTTGGTGCAGAAATTTAGTTAAGATCGGTATAGTTATTAGCTAATCGATTATTGAACCGAAACTTAACGTTTTAAATATCGGTATAGAATAAATTTCAAACCAACTAAAATAAGATTTATTTGAACTTGACAAAAGAAGAAATGTACTTAGAACATACTACCACCTTTCCTTGGTTACCGTTCTCCCCTCTGAGCATGAAGAAGGTCCATGAGATGGCTTCTTTTGTCAGAATCATGGACAAACTTCTACTCTTTGGACGACCAAATCCGTACTTAATCCCCCTCCTCTTCCAACAGCCAGAAATATGTAATTTGAGAGAAAATCAGACGCAAGTCTCTGCACATAAAATTTTAAAAATATAAATCATTTCCTGCAGATGATGTAAGTTTTAGGTTATTATAGCAGTAGCAGTAGTCAAAGAAATACAGCACATAAACAGCATAGATACAAGAGAGAATGAGCTGAATCTCTTCTCCAGTAAGTAGAAATGACATGTGAAAAGAGTTCCATCAAACATGTATCTCCCTAGGAAATGTAGCACTGAACGGCATTGTCTGCCGGACACTAGGAGGAGGCATGTCCATCTGGCTGAACAATCTTCCTGATCTGTGGTTCGAAACCCATGTCCTGCATCATGTCCGCCTCATCAAGCGCCAAGTATTTCACCATCTGCAGTGAGACTCTACCTCTTTCTCGAGTAAATCGTTTAATCTCCTAGGCGTTGCAACAAGGATATCAACTCCCCCCTTTCAAGCTCCCTTATCTGTTAAAAAAAACATCAAAACAAGAGCAGATTAGAATTACTATATCATGAAGTGTAGCAGTAGTAACAGAAACATGTTGGTTGGCTGCTAATTAACCACAACTTTCACACCACTTTGATATGAGAGAACTTTCTAGCGTCATCATGTATCTGCCAAAAAAAACAGAAATATTTTTCATGAAGAAATCTTCATATGGATCTACTACGAAGGCACACAAACTTTGATATCACACCAGTGATTCTCAGACCTGGCAAGCCAAACTCCCTTGTTGGTGAGAGAATAACAGCAAGTGGATAGACTCCACGCGGTCTCTCAACATGCTGCTGCTGCTCCTTCAAGATCCCACTAATAATCGGAAAGCAAAACGCAGCTGTCTTCCCAGACCTTGTCTGAGCACAAGCCATCATCATATCCCTCGCAGCAGCCAAAACAGGAATTGCATTACGCTGCAGAGGAGTCGGTTTCACGTACTTGCACCTCTAATATTGAGATTCGTAGCCTCTCCAAGGTCTCTATCTCTGCAACTGTATTAACAGGAGGGTAGCACACTTGTCTCGATTGGAATATCTTCATATGCTTCAAATTTGTTGATGCCTGTGTTCTTCTGCTCGTTAACAGCCGCTGGCTCTGCATTCCCATCGTTACCAAATGGGTTCGTTTCAGTGTCCCTACGGTCCCAACCTCCACTTCTGTTATTCCAACCACCTCTTCCTCTACCACTGAGACAGGAAAAGGGATAAAGGTGTTATCTTTCTGTAGCTTCACCGAGAAACTAGAGAGAGATAGAATCAGGACCGGAAAGTGAGCTATAAAGGAAGAAGAGCGTCACCTTGAAGTACCAGATTCAGGGGGAAGATGATAATGGCGTAAGAGAGATAGAGATTAGAGAGGATAATATTGTTTTATTGATTGATTCCTTTAGAAAGGAGACAAAGTTGTACTTAAAGGAGATAACAAGAATTGGTCTAACACTTGACCATAAACCGATATGCAAACCGAGAATCTTTTAATTAAACCAAAAGAGCCGTTAAAGGATAGAGATAGAGGAGATAGCGGGAATATGCTGTCACAATACCCCCTGCTTGAAATCATCCTTGTCCTCAAGGATGGAAATGAGGATACTTGGCAATGAAGTCCTTGTAGAACTCCCAAGTAGCAGTCTCAGGTGTCTCTCCTTTCCACTGGACAAGAACCTTTGTGACAGCTACATTGCGAGGCTTAGCCATCTTTGTCTGCAGAATCAGCTCTGGTTCTTTTGAAGAGCCAAGATCGACGCAGAACTGAGGAAGACCGGCGGAAGCTGCTTGTGGGTTTGGGAAAAGTTTCAACTTCTTAACGTGGAAGACGTTATGGATAGATGCCTCAGGGGGAAGGGCCAGGCGGTAAGCAGAGGAACCCACGGTGTCAGTAACGCGAAAAGGACCATAGAAGCGGGGTGAGAGCTTGTGTGGTACTTGCGTTGCTTAAGAGAGTTCTGACGATAGGGCTGAAGCTTGAGATATACGTAATCTCCGATGACAAAGGTGCGAGGGGAGCGATGAGAGTCAGCTGCTTGCTTGTTCTTATTCTGAGCTCTCATTAGGTGAAATTTCAGCATCGAAATGATCTCTTCGCGTTTCTGCAGGCTTCGATCAACCAGTGTAGAGGAGCTTTCACCGGGGAGATAAGGGAGATGCAGGGGGGGAGGTTGTCCATAGACAACTTCGAAAGGCGTACTCTTGATAGCGGAGTGGAATGTGGTGTTGTACCACCACTCAGCAAGAGGGAGCCACTTGCTCCATGTGTGAGGTGCCTCTGCAGTCATGCATCTCAAGTAGGTCTCTAGTGTCTTATTTGTTACCTCAGTGTGCCCATCGGTTTGAGGGTGGTAAGCAGTTGAGTAACGAAGATCGACACCGTGCACTCGAAACAGCTCCTTCCAGACCTCACTGAGAAACGTAGGGTCACGATCGCTGATGATGTCCTTGGGGAGGCCGTGGAGCTTAAACATATTGTCTAAGTAGGAATGAGCTACTTCAATCGCAGTATAAGGGTGTGACAACGGCATGAAGTGAGCCTGTTTACTCAGGCTATCAATGACCACCAAGATGCAGTGTTTACCAGCAGAGGGGGTAGACCTTCAATGAAATCCAAGCTCACTGATTCCCAAACCCCTTTGGGTATCGGTAGAGGGTTCAACAGACCATGTTTAGCGATATTTTCATACTTATTCTTCTGACAAACACTGCAGTTGCGCACATAGTTCTGCACCTCAAGGCTCATTTTCGACCAGAAGAAGAGAGACTTAAGTCGATGGAGAGTGGCGTCTCTACCTGAGTGTCCTCCAACAGAAGAGTCATGTAGCCAACGGAGTATGTGTGTTTTCACCCCGGTGTCGTTTCCCACGACTAACTTCCCTTTACGCCTGAGCTCATCGTTAACGAAAGTGTAAGAGGGGTGGGATTTTGGATCAGCTTGTAACTCAGAGATCAGCTTTTGCAACTTGGGGTCGCTTTGCCATAGGAGACGTAGAGAGTCGTAGAAACCTTGGTGCGCCTGAGACAGTGTGATACTGAGGAGCTGTGACCCAGTGACTCTAGAGAGAGCATCAGCAACGACGTTCTCAGTGCCCTTCTTGTATTGGATCTCGAAATCGTAACCCATCAGTTTGGAAAGCCACATATGCTGAAAGGGAGTGGTGGCTTTATGTTCCATCATATATTTAAGACTCTTTTGATCAGTCTTAATGATGAAATGCAGTGTGCGAGATAGGCGTTCTAAGCTTGGACTGCGTGCACAACAGCCATAAGCTCCTTCTCATAGACTGAGAGTCCTTGATGGCGTGGGCCAAGAGCACGACTGATGAAGCAGATGGGGTGATTATCCTGCATAAGGACTGCCCCAATCCCCGTATTGCTAGCATCCGTCTCAACCACAAAAGTCTTCTCGAAATCAGGGAGGGCAAGGACTGGTGTTGAAGTGAGAGCAGCTTTGAGGTTGTTAAAGGCGTTCTCTGCCTCTTGTTGCCAGCAAAAACCATCTTTTTTCAACAGAGTAGAGAGTGGAAGAGATAGAAGGTTGTAACCTCTAACGAAGCGACGATAATAATTTTCAAGGTCAAGGAAACTTCTCAGCTACTTAACCGTCGTAGGGGTTGGCCATTGCTTAATCGCATTGACATTTGCAGGGTCTGTACTCACGCCCTCTGCGGATATGAAATGGCCCAAGTATTCGATGACGGTGGCCCCAAAGGTGCATTTCGAGGCTTTAAGGTAGAGCTGATGTTGTCGTAGAATACTGAACACCTCATGTAGATGTTGCAGATGGGTCTCCCAATCAGGACTGTATACTAGTATGTCATCGAAGAATACTAGTACGAATCTCCTTGAGACATTGCTGAAGACATGATTCATGAGGCTCTGAAATGTACTCGGAGCATTGGAGAGGCCGAAAGGCATGACCAAGTACTCATAGTGATCCGCGTGGGACTTGAAAGCAGTCTTAAACACATCATCTGGAGACATTCTGAGTTGGTGAAATCCAGCACGAAGGTCCAACTTGGAGAAGTACACCGCGCCTCCGAGCTCATCCAACAAGTCATCGAGCAGTGGGATTGGGTACTTGTCCTTAACAGTTTGAGTGTTAAGGCCTCGGTAGTCAACACAGAGGCGCCAAGAGCCATCTTTTTTCTTGACCAACACGATTGGTGAGGCGTAAGGACTCGAACTGTGTTGGATGATGCCCTGCTGTAGCATATCATGCAACATCTCATCGATAGCGTCTTTTTGTAACGAAGAGTAGCGGTATGGACGTTTGATGACAGGGCTGGAGCCAGCTTTTAAAGGAATCTGGTGATCGAAACCTTCTCTGAACGGGGGAAGAGCAGTAGGTTCAGTGAAGATGTCAGCAAAGGATTCCAAAAGTTGCTGCAGAGCAGGGTCATTTGCGAGGTTACTGGGAGGAGCTGAGATGTGGCTGAAGAGCATCTCAGGGGCTAAAGGTGGACTGGAAGCATTGATTTCTCGAGCCTGGAGAAGTGCAATCTGAGGCTCGTGGAATAAGAGTTTGTTCAAGCTAGCTCTTTTGATTAGTTTGCAACCAGCTTTAGTGACTCCGCGTAGGTAGTGTCTGATACCGTTGAAGGTGAACTCCATACGCAAGTTGAGGAAATCCCATAGTATGGGACCAAGAGTGGAGAGCCATTGGACTCCTAGGACAAACTCGCAGCAGTCTAAAGGGAGGGTGCGGACTTCAGTTGTGAAGGTGTAGCCCTGAACTGACCAAGTAAAGTCTCTACAAGAAAATATTAATATTGTGACAAATCTTTTGGTCACAATAAACATGATTCCGTAACAATATAATCATTGTGACAGAATTGTTACATTTATGAATAGTTACAATAATGTCGTCACAAATTTATGCGGTAACAAAAGACGTCTTAGTTTGTAACAAATATTTCTAATAACTAGTTTGTCAGTAAAAGTGACAAAAATAAATGTCACAAAACAGTCACAATTATTGACTAAAAATCTGGTCTTAAAAACGTTGGCTTTGGTGACGACTAAAATGTCTCCATTTTGTAATTAATTGCAACAAAACTTTAGTAACAAATTGTCCTAAATAGTGACTACAATGTTGTCATCATTTAGTTACACTTACATACTAAAAAAAAGTCTTGAATCCGTCACTCAAATTATTAGTATTATTACAATTTCTCAATTCGGTCATTTTGGTTTCCCTATTACTAAAACTTTTGTCACATTTTGTCGTAAATAGGTACTAATTTTACGTATATAAACGGTTAAGATTTTCTATTAAAAAATGTTAGCTACGTATTAGTATTATTTATACCACTTTCATTAAAACTACAAAATGAGGAAATTATTATTAAAAGAAATACATGCACAAAAACTTACATAGCTATGTCAAGATTATAATACATCAAACAAGAGTATGTTAAACAATGTCAGAAAGAATAAGCTAAACAAAGAAGAAAATCCCAGAAGAAGAGGAAAACAAATGAATAGATTCATCAAATCTTGTAGTGTTATTTCCGCACCGGCCTTATTAACAGAATCTCGATCTTATATACCGGCCATCTTGGGAGGTTTGTGATCTTGTCGAGTGATCTTATATTGGTTGACTCTCGTTTCGATCGGATTACATCAACACCATTGTCGTCACTCTGTGAATTCTGCACCACCCTCTTCTTGATAAAGTCCAAGAGAAAAAGGTCTTCCAAAATCGATAGACTGGGAATTCGATCCTCTCTCTGCGAGTGCCAAAAAAAATCATTTAGATTCAATACAATAAGCAGTTTAAATAACTGATCGAAGATATACACCTCATACAGAAGATTAGGCATACTAATGCAAATTCTTCAATTAGTGATTGTAAAAATTTAGAAACAAAAAAAAAAAACAAAGAGACGGCTTCACTTTTGTACACGAACAGTTCTTAGGTTTTTAGGTAAACTTGTGAATGAGGGACAAAGTTGTTACCTTGTTTATTTATATATTGTATTCGATTATATCTTTGGACTAGATGATGGCCCGCACACTTGTGCGGACTAATATATATCCAACTAATTTAAAATTTATCATAATTTTAAATTTTAAATTATTTAATTAAATTTAAATATTAATTAATTAGAAGATAAAATTTATTTTTTCTATTACAATTCAACATAAATAACAGCTTAGTACTTAAAAAATCTTTTATTTGTTCTATCACCAAACCACATATATAAAAATTATCATCATAACCTAATAAAATTTTATTAATATTTTATAATAACCTAAAGATAAATATACAAAAAACTATAATTAGCAATTATCAGCGAAGACTATGAAATCAGATCCCTCTTTATCAAAGTTTTTATTACATTTTAAATAAAATTCCTCTTCATTGGAAGTTATAGTGACACCTATTAACAAAATTTTAGTAATTAAAAGCATACTTCTATTTAACTAATATAAACTAAAGGTAATAAATTATTCGATGACATAAAAGAAAAAAAAGCTTCTTTTAAAAATAAAATATAAATCATAAAATGATTAAATATTACGCAAGTAAAAAAAATTATAAAATTATTGTTGAAACTTATAATACTACTTATTAATAATAGTTATCCCTGAATAAAAGAAAAAAATATATTAAATATTCATTAAAATATTTTAAAATTAACAATTTAAAAATGTGTTTATTAAAATAATGACTCAACCTATTTAATGGAAAATATGACAAGTAATCAAAACTAAAATTACCATCTAAATTATTTTAAAATATATAAATTACCAATTAAAATTATTAAGCACATGAAAAATAAATTAATAATCAAGATTTATAGATAATATGACAAATAAAAAAATTAAAATTATTAGAACATAACAAATAAGCAAATTACCTAAATTATGGAAAAATATAATAAATAAACAATAAATATATAAATTACAAATTAAAATTATTGAGTACGTGAAAAATAAATTAATAATCTAGATTTATAGATAATATGATGAATAAACAAAAACTAAATTATTAAAACATAACAAATAAGAAAATTACCTAAAAATATGAAAAATATGACAAATAAGCAATATACATTGACAAATAAGCGAAAAAACCTAAAAATATTGAAAAGCTGACACATAAGCCAAATCACTTCTCAAATAATAGTATAGATACTGATGAGTTATGACGTTTGGTGCCGATTATGGTAACAACCCGGATTTTAATGCTTTTTACCGGGATTTATCGCTCCACTTTGATTCTCTAATTAATAGCTTATATACTTCTTCCTAAAACTAAATCTTTGGATACAAATGACCTATGAGTAATCTTTGGATACCAATGACCGATGAGCAATGACGGTTGGTGCTTAAAAATTTATATCTCTCCATTGCCATTTTATTTATTTTGTTTCCATAAGATAGATTTGCTAACACTTCCATTTAATTTTATATATTTATTACATAAACGACAATGAATATTATATCTCTTAAAACAATATATCCACTCTTTTCTTCACACAGTAAATTATAACTTTCACTAGATTAATATTTTATAGTTTTAGTTGCACATCGTATACTTGTACAAAGAAATAGTGGGAACAATTGGATCATCACTTTCATGTTACATTGCACTGTTAATTTTTGTAAAATTTCTTAAATGTATCATGATTACGAGACCAACGTATATTATATGTTTGCATAATTTATCTCTTTATTATCTAATATTGGTAGTTTAGTAAAACTCCAACTTGCTTCTCATATGTTTGTCATATTTACAAAGTTAATTATGGCATTGGTTTATACCATTTTTAACTAATACTTAGTTTTTCTATCGCCACAATTTGAAACTCTATGTTCTGCCAAAAGTTCATACAACATTAAAATGTCACGATTGTTACAAAATCTTTTTTTTCGTCATATTTATGTTACTAATTGTGATGAAAATTAACTACGGCTTTGATCGTCACAATATTGTGACTAAACAGTTACAATTTTATGACTAAAAATTTTTAGTCACATTAATGTCTCTAGAATGTTATAGTTTGTGACGAAAATTAACTACGGCTTAGATTGTCACAATATTGTGACTAAACAGTTACTCTTATATGACTTAAACATTTAGTCACATTAATGTCTCTAGAACGTCACAAGTCTGTGACGGAATAAAATTGTCTCAAATTTCTGTCACAATAGCCCTCTTGTATCTGGTGATTGGTTCAACATGGACTTGTCACTACAAAAAAAGGACGTATTGTGACGACCTCTTGAGACGAACTGTCTCGGTCACAATTTTAGTGACGTTTCTAATACGTTGTTGTGACTGTGTTTTTTCGTCTTAGTTCTGTAGCTATTTCGTCACTATATTATGACGATGTAAGTCGTTGCAATATATAGTCACAACTTAAGACGTAATTGTTACTATAGTAATAAACGTAACGGTCGTGACGGTAATGTGACTATATGTATCATCACAAATTGGATACGAAACTGTGACGGAAAAATAAGTCTCAATTTGGTACGTAATTGTGACTCACCTTTAGTCATTAACTAACACCGACTAAAGATATATTTTTGTTGCAAAGTTTTACATTAAGGATTAACAACTTTGTAGCTAATTAAAACCAAATATCTCATGTTTACTTTTTTCACGATCTGTGACTCAACCCTTTGAGTCTATAAAAAAAATGTATATTTAACAATAGCAATATGGAGAGAATTTTTTTTACCAACATATATGTTAATGTTACATTTTTTATGCAGTGCACATAACTATTTATAAGGACTATAGTCCTTATCTAATATAGAATATACTTTTATTATTTCCTTTTTTATATTATTAATTAGAATCCTAATCTGATTATATACATACTTAACGTACCTTTGAAAACAGAAAAGAGTCCAATTACAAAATAAAAAGATTGTGTTGGTTCTATAGATAATCACTGAGAAGAGATAAAGGAGATTCTCAAGCCATTTATACTGTTGAGGAGAAGGAAAAAGAAGCTCTCTGCTAGCTGTAGAAAAGAATGTCACTGAATAATGATATTAAAATTGCAAGAAAGTGGATGTATGAAAGAATCGATGGCTCCACTAATCAAGTTTCAGAAACGTTTTGTCAAGGTTTAGAGAGTTTTATGAATTTTGCAAAGAATCAACCTCTATTTCTCGAGAATGGCAAGCTATTTTCCCCATGTTATAAGTGTGACAATGGAAGATTATTGGAAGAAAAAACTGTGTGGAGTCATCTATATAATAGGGGTTTTACATGCAACTACTGGGTTTGGATTTCTCACGGAGAGAATTATAATATTCTAAACAATCAGGAGAATATAATTGCTAGTGACGAGGTTTCTGGTTTTGACTCTCAAACCGAGACAGTAAATCCTTATGTGTCAATGGTATCAGATGCATATGCATATAGTAATAAGGAAACTTCATTCGATGAGCATATGGAAGAAGAGCCTAATGCTGAAGCTAAAAGGTTTTACAATATTTTGGATGCTGCCAAACATCCAATTTATGATGGATGTAAAGAGGGTCTTTCACAACTTTCTTTAGCAGCCCGACTCATGAGTTTGAAGACAGATTATAACTTATCTCAAAATTGTATGGATTCAATTTCTCAGATGATGCAAGAGTATTTGCCACAAGGCAGCAATTCAATGAATTCTTACTATGATATAAAGAAGCTTATGCGGTCTTTAGGTTTACCTTATCAGAAAATTGATGTTTGCCAAGATAATTGTATGCTATTTTGGAAGGATTTTGCAAACCTAGAAAACTGTCAATTCTGCAAAAAAGACAGATATCGACCTACTCAAAAGTCTGGACAGAAGAAGGTTGCATACAACCAAATGTTTTATTTGCCCGTTGGAGATAGATTGAAGAGATTATATCAATCTAATAATACTGCAAGAGATATGAGATGGCACGCAGAACATTCAATGAATGGTGGAGAAATGTGTCATCCTTCAGATGGAGAAGCATGGAAACATTTTTGTGAGGTATATCCTGAATTTGCATCTGAATCAAGAAATATTTATCTTGGGTTATGCACGGATGGCTTTAATCCATTTGGTATGTCAGGACATAACTATTCGTTATGGCCTGTAATTCTAACTCCGTATAATATGCCACATGAGATGTGCATGAAACAAGAATTTGTGTTTCTAAGCATTCTAGTCCCTGGCCCTAGCCATCCTAAGAGAAGTCTCGATATATTTCTTCAGCCACTGATAGACGAATTAAAGGATCTGTGGGTTAACGGGATTGAGGCCTATGATATTTCTACTAAGGAGAACTTTATTTTACGAGTTGTGCTTATGTGGACTATAAGTGATTTTCCTGCTTATGCTATGCTTTCTGGATGGACAACTCATGGTCGATTGGCATGTCCTTATTGTATGGACCAGACTGATGCATTTCAGTTGAAGAATGGTAGAAAAACAAGTTGGTTTGATTGTCATCGTCGTTTTCTACCAGCAGATCATAGCTATCGGCGAAATAAAAAAAAATTTAAAAGAGGAAGGGTTGTGAGTGATGCTCCACCAGAGTTGCTTACAGGCGAGGAAATATGGAACGAGGTAAAAGGTTTGCCAAAAACAGTTGATTGCGGAGGAAACCATGGGCGCTTAAAGGGTTATGGTGACAGTCACAACTGGCACAAGCAAAGCATTTTTTGGGAGTTACCTTACTGGAAGGATCATAAACTTCGACACAATCTTGACGTGATGCATATAGAAAAGAATTTTTTCGATAATATCATCAATACTCTACTGAATGTTCAAGGAAAAACAAAGGATGGCATCAAATCACGACTTGATTTGAAGGAGTATTGTAACAGGAAAGATCTACACTTAACAGCTGATGGCAAGGTCCCCTTCCCAATTTTCAGACTACAAGCTGAAGCAAAAACAGCTTTCTTAAAATGGCTTGAAAAAATGTTAAGTTTTCTGATGGATATGCATCGAGTCTATCAAAGTGTGTTGATTTATCTGCTGGTAAACTAACAGGAACGAAAAGTCATGATTGTCATGTTCTAATGCAACGGCTCATTCCAGTTGCGTTTGCTGAACTTATGGATAAATCTGTGCATGAAGCACTATCAGGTAAACACATAACTTCTTATATACGCTAGCTAATTAAATATGTTTTGATTTGCACTCATAATCCTCTGTTTGGATTTGAGTTCGTAGTGCTCTGTGAGGCTCTTTTTTTTCAACGAGTTTTGCTATTTTGTCTGTTACGAAGAAACTGACTTTATGTGTTTTGACTATTACGAAGAAACTGACCACCACATCGCACATACATATGTTCTGCTTAACTGTGAGGAGCTACGGCCATTTGAAAGGTACACAAAAATAAAGGCCCATCAATTGATTTTTCATATCCTGAATATATAAGAATTCGTCATTGTTCACGTTAGGATTTTTTATATAGGTTGTTTGATGAGAGTATGAATGTCTCTTTTTTTTTTTTGTGAATGTCTCTTACCCTGGCATAACTGGAGACAATCTTATCAAGCTTAAAGAACAGAGATTTTCAAACTGGCTACAAAAACATGTATAGTTTTTTTATTATTTCTGCTATATACTTAGTTTATTTATTTTAAACTAAATATTTATGTTCATACAAATCAGGTGGAAGATACTTCAAAGGATAATTTATATCCAAAATGGTTGCAGACACTCGTACATGGTCCAATGATAAAGGTTACCTCTTGGCCAATGTATTTTTGTCGGGGATATATATTTCACACATACGACCATGGAAAAGATAGAACTAGTGCAAATTATGGAGTTTGTGTTAAGGGCATAACATCTTCTGGCTCAAGTGAGGAGCCTGATTTCTATGGAGTACTAAGAGAAATTTATGAGCTTCATTACCCAGGAACAGTGCATCTTAAAGTTGTACTTTTCAAATGTGATTGGTATGATTCAATCACTGAGAGAGGCATACGCATTAACAGGTCAGGGATTACCGATGTTAATGTTAGCAAACGTCATGGTAAATATGACCCCTTTATTTTGGCATCACAAGCAGATCAAGTATGTTATGTTCCTTATCCACGGATAAAGCAGAAAAAGGATCAAAACTGGAAAGCAGCAATTGTGATACAACCAAGGGGAAAAGTATTGGTCAGCAAAACTTTGGATTTTACTGCAATGCAATATGAAAACGTTGATCTGATTGTTTGTGTTGATCCAGTGCACGTTGAAACATTAGCACATGTACATGGTCAAGCAGAAGATCTTGATTATATGGAAGAGGAAGAAGAACCCGGTTCAGAGGCTGAAGATGGAAATCTTGATATCGAAATAAGTGATGAAGAATCTGATTAATTATTTTTGTACTTTATGTTGTTTTCAAAATTTTGTTTTGACGGCAGTTGCTTTTTAGATTTTGTTTTTCAATACAATAGGTTACTTATTTTATTACAAATCTACATACTAAAGTTAACTAGGGGTTGGTCCGTCCTACGGGCGGGTGAGTTTACACTAAAACTATTTTATACTAAAATATATTTTAATTTTATAAAACATTTAAAAATTCATTCTAATTTGTGTTTATTTTTCAATCTATCTATACTATTATTTGCAAAGTGATTTTTCTTAAAAGATCTCTCGCGTTGAAAGTTAGGCTGGTTAATATTGTTTATACACCTAATGAATAAATGTATAAATTAGCTAAAATATAAAAAAGAATTTAAATTAAATTATTTAATTATACAAATGATCAGAATTAATAATAAGAATTATCATAAAAATATATGTTAAAACAAAAAATAATTCTTATACATATTGTGTTGTTATCTGAAAAATATTTTTAATAAATTAAAATTAAAAATAGAAAACACATATCTAAATATTAAGTAAGTAAAATAATTAATTTCATATAATTTAAAATATAATATTAAGTAATTTTTAAAAAATATTTATTAATAATGAAACTAAAGAAAATGTAATGATTTATATATATGTTTTCTAATTGATCTCTATTGCAATTTCAAATAGTTGAAGAAAATCTACAGTAAGAATAACTAATATATTTTTTATTTATAAGAGTATCAGATTTGAATATTATTACAATAACTAATATTCTCCTGACAATAATACACTCTTCTCCAAGTTAAATCAATTGAAAAGCTTGATATTGGCAGGGTTATGGGGGTTTAAATGGCAGGGTTATGGGGGTTTGAAGAGGGATGTAATGGGCTTGTTGAATATGCTGTGAAAAAACCTGAAGAAAAAGTATATAATTTGAGATGGTATCAAAAGAGAAGAACGGTGGTTGTAGCACTGATATCTTTTTTCTTTCTATTCTCTCTAAATGCCAGATAGGAATATCCATTTATGCTTGTAGTTGCAGCACTTTGTGCTTTGGGTTTTTTTTCCTTCATATAGTAAGTAGACAGAGGATTGTTTGCTCTTAGAGTGGCCAGGAATTGGTCAGGAGTTGACGCTGCTGATGAGTGGTTATATTATCTTCATAGTTGATTAGGATTGTTGGCAAAGCAGGTGTTAATGTTATAATAAGTTGAATTTTTAACTTTTGGGATTGATTTGTACGTGGATGTGCTGTTTTTGTTTGAGATTTGAATATTTTCCTTTTCAAGTAATGCTATTTTAGTTTTAGAAAAAATAGTTTTGTAATAGTATATGGGATTTTATGCTTTTAAAAACAATCTTATGTTTATATAATACAAAGAGGTTGTAAGTATACTGTTTGCAAGTATAATTTTCGTAGAACCAAAGGTATGCAAGTTATGCAAATACTCCCATTCAACTGCAGCAAGTCAAAGAACATTACATATATTAGTCATCTATATAGACAAAAAAAAAAGATGAAGGCTAATAATTATCTTCTTGAGAAAGGCTAACTCCATTACTTAAAGCATATGAATGTGTACATACACACACACAAAGATTTAGTCACTTAGACAGCGAAGAAGGAACACTGCTTTCGGGCGTGTTCAGGTATAAGCTTGACCAACAGCTCTACGCTTGCTCCTTTAAGCTCTACAATTTAAGAGAGAAACAAAAACCAAAATACACACACTTTAATTTAGTAAGTAAAATTAGAAAACAAACAAATGCATATTCAATATCTGGAGGAGAAATACCTTGCTGTTTAAAGTTGAAGAGAGGAGGCAAGGGACGACCATTAGGTAGACGTGTGTTCGGATCACGTAGCTCGTCGAAGAACGGGTGAACTACTGCCTCCATCTACAATCAACAAAGTTTGTCGAATACTGGAGAAGTCTTGAGGCGAGATCTACAGCTTCTGGAGGTGTACGCTTATGGAATATCTAAGGAAACAACAACAGTTTTTTTTTCAATCACTGAAGCTCAAAAAATTATAGAGAATGTTGACAAACTGATAATGTCAATTTGCTTACTTTGTGCCAAGGGTGAGCCTTTATCTTAGGGAACTTGAATTCAGTGTAGTTTGGATCCATACATTTCATTTCCTCTCGTGTAGGTGTGCCAAGAACATGTATGTAAACATACAATCAAAATGGTAAATGTCAATCAATGGTACGAAATGTAGACTCTTCATTGATGGTGCAATAGCTAGATTTAAAACAAACTTCCTGAGAAGAGCCAATAAGAGAATCCATGAGAGGGATGAGCGAGAGTTTCAGACCTGGCTGAATACCTCTGACAAACACTCTGATTTTGCCTCGTGCTCACATCTAAAACCTCAAATTAAAGCAAATCAATCTCTAGACATTTTACAACATATATGTCATGCACATCAAAAGAAAACCTACACCTTCAAAATTGAATCTCATTATCTCAGTTATACAAATGAACTTCATATACAACTTACACAGAATCTACATCTGCAACTTATACTATAAGATAATAATCACATTCTATACATTATTAAGCTCTTACGTTATCAATTATTGCGAGAAAGGGAAGGGACAGATTACTTATGGGAGAAAGCTTCAAGATAGTTGGAGTACGCTTTGTTCAGTTCTGCAACTCTGCAACCACACATCTATCAAATAGCTCCAACAAAATAGATTAACTGGGGCATCAGTAGCTCTGATTCGGCTGAGATGGCTTTAAAATACAGGACGACGGAGACTTTCTGGTGGGGATGAAAGACTTTCCGGTGGATTTCATTTCACTGTCATTGTTTCAACTTCTTCAGTGGAGGTTTCGATTTGGTTGGATTAATCTATAGAGGAAGCAATTTATCTACAGTAAGAACAAAGGGAGGTAAAAAGAATCCATAAAGAAGGGAGTGAAGAACATATTGACTGATCGGATATGGATTGTGTGGTAACGGAGATCATGAACGCAAAAAGGAGAAGACGAAGAGTGTTAGTCAGAATTGATCGACACTTCTATAGAATATTAGGGTTTCGTAAGTGGGTCGATATGGGTCAAAACGAAATAGGATCAAAGAACCATTTTTTTTTTCATTTTCTAACAAACCGAGATGAGATGGCGAAACAAAACAATATTATTGGCTGATTTAATAATCTGACGTGGACAATCTCAGAGCTCTAGAATAAGAGCTTTTAATATAGTAAGATTTTAGAACTTTCGATCATTAGAGGCGGCATTAGAGGCGGCACTCTGAAATTATGAGATACCGCCATAATCAGAGCTCTAGAATAAGAGCTTTTAATATAGTAAGATTTTAGAACTTTCGATCATTAGAGGTGGCACTCTGAAATTATGAGATACTGCCGTAAAAGTTTACCAAAATCCCGGTAAAATAATTAGGGTTATTTATTGATTAAATATTCTACTAAGTCATTAAAAACCCTACAGTTCTCCTTAATATATAAGTAACTCACAACTCGCCGTCAAAAGTATAACACCAAAGTACTCTCTCACAGTAACCCTCTCTGAAACATTTTCCTCTTGTCGGTGTTCCGAGGTTTGTTTTCCGTCACCTTCATTTCTTGTTTTTTATGGGTTTCTTGTTTGTAATATATCATCAAATTCGTTTGTGTGAAAGATTAGAAACTCGTTATCAATGTTTGCTTTGAATCGTGTGATCACCAGTTTTTTAAACAATAATACGATCTTTGGTTTTAATTATTTTAAGTTCTTTAGAACTGTGCTCTCAGGTAAACTTAATAGATTCTATAATACAATTATATTTTATTCAAGATCAGAAGCACTTTCGATTTTTTATAATTATTAGAAAGAGAAGTGGGATTGTTCTGTATTCTTGTCTTTTAGATAGGAATAAAATATGTATACTGAGAATAATGGTAACTGCAAACCTTCGATACATGAACTGATCATTTTACGTTTTACGTTTTCCCATTGTAGATGACTCGACCTCCAATAACATCAGGTGGGTGTTCCTATGGGAGAGGATCAACTACCCAACCCACTGGTTCTCAATCTGCTGGTTCCCAAAGACATGTTGCAAACCCTGAACCAGTTGGGAATAGGGAAGAAGTTGCACCTGTTCCTGTACAACGTGATGTTCGTGTACTCCACCCAGCTAGACGTAATGGAGCTAAATGGTATGCTTTTCCTTTTTATTACACTTTTGTAAGTATCAGTTTATAAGTAAATAATTTAGTTTCATATACAACAGGTTCAAAAACAACACTGAAGTATCAACTTGTGCTAGAAAGATCATTGAAGGTTGTTTTAGAGGACCATGGTATAGCTGGAAAAAAGTGCCACAGTTTTATAAAGATGCATGGTTTTCAACCTTTCAGGTGAGTTTGAATGGTCTATAAATCTGATGTTTTTTTTTACATATGTTAAATAATATCATATAAACGTTTATTTACTTATCTTTTTGATATCGTATACTTGTAGACTAAATTTGAGTGGGATGCCTCAATTGAAAATCTTGTTAAAGAAAACTTTTATAAACTTGCTGCCACCCGTCTCAAAGGAATGGTTAGTCTTGCAAAGTCAAACGGAGTAAAACCTGATTGGATTTTGTCTGATTACTGGGGGAAATGACTGACTACTGGAGAACAGCAAAGGCCAAAGATAAAAGTGCGAAAGCTCGTGCTTCTCGTCTATCGAGACGTGACGGTTTAGGTGTACATCGACACAGAGCAGGCTCACGTTCTTATGCTAAAGTTCAGGATGTTTTGGTAATAGCTATGCATCTTTTACTTTAAAAAATTATATTTCATTTTTAAAACTTGGTTTTTTACCTTACTTTGTTTAATGTTGTTTTGTAGGAGGCAAACAATGAAGACTCTTCTTTCATTGCTGTGCTGAAAAAAACACACCAGAAACCTGATGGAACTTATGTTGATGAAAGAGCTCGACTAATTGCTGAGAAATTTGATGAATGTGTTCAAGAACGCTTGTCTGAATTGGAAAATTCTAATGGAGAGGATCTGACGATTGACAATCTCACCCTTGAAGAGAAAAACGAAATCTATTCTAAGGTAAGAGCTTAAACTTTTGTTTCACTTTTATTTTGTTTACCCTTATGTGGTTATAAATCTGGTCTTATAATATCTGAGTTGTAAACATGACTTTTTGTAGATTGTTGGAACATCAAAACAAGGCCGTGTGTTTGGACTTGGGTCACTCCAAAGAGGTGTTTTAATGCCTTCTTCAATGGGTTCTCCACTAGGTAATGCAGAAGTGGGAACAACTCATCGAGTGGAAGAGCTTGAAGCTGAATTGCATAAGAGTCGTGATGAGTACGAAGTCCTCAAGAAACGAGTTGAAGCTGTGGAGTTGTTTCCGTTAACAGCAGCCACTTTCAGTTAACTGCGTCACCAAGTTGTTTCCGTTAGCAGCAGCCACTTTCATAGGACTGAAAGCCTCGAGGAGACAGCCCAGTTCGTTTGCAACTTTCACATCGATGAAGTTGTAGGTGCTTCCTGGGTCTATGAGAATGAAAAGCTTGTGCTTTCCATACTGTCCAATCACGCGCATACAGTTGAATGTTGTGGAACCACTGAGAGCGTTCACTGAGATGGTAGGTGTGGGTTCGGTGGGGGTTTCCTCAAGTTGTTGCTCCATTAGTTTCTCAGCAATCTCGGAGTCAACAAAGGTTGGATCTTCGTCATCACCTTCCATCACAAAAACTTGGGAGCGTTTGTGTTTGGCTTGGTGACCGGGAGTAAAGACCTCATCGCAGAACATACAAAGACCCTTGGCTCTACGGTCTTGCATTTCTTGATAGCTGAATTTGCGAGGGGGTTTGTCATTAGGGTTACGGGGTTGGAAAGGAGGTTTATTTGGTGGGGGTGGGAGTAGGGGTGTGGTGGTGGTGTTTGTGGTGGTGGAGGGTTGTTTGTAGGGTGGGTTTGTGGTAGGTTTTTGGTTGGGTAGTGGATTGAAGGGAGCTCGGTTGTATTTGTGGGGTGTGGCGGCGAGGGAGGATCCTTGCTGCGTCTGAGACGGTGGCAACATTGAACTGGCGGACATGGAGTGAGAGGTGAGGGCTCATGTTGGTAAGGAAGATACTGATTGGGTGGGTTTCGGGTAGGGTTAAGCGGGTTCTGATACCTTCGAACTTATCGAGGTACGTGATGATGGAGTCGGAACTTTGGTGGAGAGCTACAAGATCAGCGAGAGGGTCGTTGAACAGAGCGCTAAAGCGACCGGAGAGCGCGATGATGTAGTCAGACCAGGAGGGAATAATCCCAAAACGTTCGTTCATGAAGTTGTGATGCCATTGCAGAGCTCTGCCCCTCAGATGCATAGCAGCTAGTCGAACCTTGAGCTCCGGTGCGGTGCTATCAAGATCGAAGAACTGTTCGCACTGACAGATCCAATCACGTAGATCTGAGCCATCGAAAGTGGGGAAACCAACCTTCGTTAGGCGACCAGCGAGGCCGTTAGGAGGTGGAAGAGTGGTTTCTCTGCTCGCGCGAGGTGGGGTTCCGTAGAGATCTGGTGGATCTGGAGGTTGGTTTGGCTCGACAGAGTCAGGGTTCATCAACGGGGAGCCGCTTGTGTCCGTGAGAGCTTGCTTTCCGGGTGCCTGGAGCTGAGAGATGTGGTCAAAGACCAGTCTTTCAAGCTTGTTGTAGCGTTCGTCGAGCGAGTCGGAGCGTTGGCGAAGCTCGTTGGTTTGGCGCTCTTGACCATTGCGGATTTCCTCGATCATCTCCATCATCGTTTTCTCCTGGTTACGTGTTTCAACCATGGTGAGGTCCGGGGAAATGAGTGGCTCTGATACCAAAATGAGACAGGAAAAGGGATAAATGTGTTATCTTTCTATAGCTTCACCGAGAAACTAGAGAGAGATAGAATCAGGACCGGAAAGTGAGCTATAAAGGAAGAAGAGAGTTACCTTGAAGTACCAGATTCAGGGGGAAGATGATAATGGCGTAAGAGAGATAGAGATTAGAGAGGATAATATTGTTTTATTGATTGATTCCTTTAGAAAGGAGACAAAATTGTACTTAAAGGAGATAACAAGAATTGGTCTAACACTTGACCATAAACCGATATGCAAACCGGGAATCTTTTAATTAAACCAAAAGAGCCGTTAAACGATAGAGATAGAAGAGATAGCGGGAATATGCTGTCACAACCACAGTATCCTCATCATTACCATGTGAAGGAGCAGCAAAAGTCTGAAGATGGTGGACGGCTCCTAAGATTTTCCTACATCAGAATGAATCACACATTTTTAAAATAATAATAATAATAATAATAATAATAATAATAATAATAATAATAATAATAATAATAATAATAATAATAATAATAATAATAATAATAATAATAATAATAATAATAATAATAATAATAATAATAATAATAATAATAATAATAATAATAATAATAATAATAATAATAATAATAATAATAATAATAATAATAATAATAATAATAATAATAATAATAATAATAATAATAATAATAATAATAATAATAATAATAATAATAATAATAATAATAATAATAATAATAATAATAATAATAATAATAATAATAATAATAATAATAATAATAATAATAATAATAATAATAATAATAATAATAATAATAATAATAATAATAATAATAATAATAATAATAATAATAATAATAATAATAATAATAATAATAATAATAATAATAATAATAATAATAATAATAATAATAATAATAATAATAATAATAATAATAATAATAATAATAATAATAATAATAATAATAATAATAATAATAATAATAATAATAATAATAATAATAATAATAATAATAATAATAATAATAATAATAATAATAATAATAATAATAATAATAATAATAATAATAATAATAATAATAATAATAATAATAATAATAATAATAATAATAATAATAATAATAATAATAATAATAATAATAATAATAATAATAATAATAATAATAATAATAATAATAATAATAATAATAATAATAATAATAATAATAATAATAATAATAATAATAATCCTGATTAATTACATGAAAATAAAATAAAAAAAGAAAAGAAGGTTAAAGTGTTAAAAAGGAAAATAAGATTTATGTCATCGAAGAGGAAAACTACTCAAATACATACAGTATATGCAAAGTATGCGATTCACTAAAAATGGAATATCAATCCCATTGTTTAATAGGAAAACCAAATTGGGTATCGACTTCTGTGTGTATAAATAGAGAATTCGTGCATTGTGATATCTATTCTTAAATATACAAACATGGACATGATCAGTCAATTGTCAGATGACTTGCTCATCCGAATACTGTCACGTCTCTGGACGAAAGATGTCATGGCCACATGTTGTTTGTCGAAAAGATGGCTGCGTCTTAGGAGTTTAATTCCAAGACTTTTTTATGATGATAGCAGCTACCGTGATGAAAACTATGCGACCTTCACGCAGTTTGTTTACAGATCTTTGATGTCAAATAAGGCACCGGTTATAGAGTTCTTGTATCTCAGTCTAGGTCCAAAGTCTCAATCAATAGATGTTGGAAATTGGATTGAAACTGCAGTTGTTTGTCACCGTGTGCAATTTATTTCAGTTAATATCCGTTCTTCTGATGAGAAAGGGACCATGATCAGCTTACCCAGTAGCATGTATACTTGCCAAACACTAGGAACCTTGGACCTCAATAATCGCTTGCGTTTGGATGTTCCTTTTTATGTTTGTCTCCCGTCTCTGAACTATTTAAGACTTAGAGACGTTGATTACGCAGACAACAAGGTGTCGTCTCTTACAAGGCTTTTATCCGGTTGTCCTAATCTTATAGATCTTTTTTTGGTCCATGATAACCTGGACGTGGCTCTCATGTTGCCTTCTCTTCGGATATTGAGAATGTATAATAACGGAAGATACTACCATAAGGGTGGCGGGTTTGTGATAGATTCTCCGTCTCTCGTGTCCCTATACATTCGAGATTATGTCCTTTACGACTTCCATCGAATTGAGCATATGCCTAACTTAGAAAAAGCACGTGTTGACATAACTTTTGAAGTACGTAACCACAAGTTTCTGAAAGCTTTTACTTGTGCTCGCTCGCTTACTCTATGTTTACCCTTTGTAGAGGTACGTACGTTACCATTATATATATATATATATATATATACTTGTGCTCGCTCGCTTACTCTATGTTTACCATTTGTAGAGGTATGTAAGTTACCATTATATATATATACACATATGTATGAATTAAAAGGAATGGAATGTTTTAATTCACTTATGTTGTTGTTGTGTACAGGTTCTATCTCCTTGTGGCATGATCTTCCACAATCTCGTTGATCTGAAACTGAACACCTGTGCTCAAGGTTGGTGGGATCTTGTCACTCGTATGCTCGAAGATTCTCCTAATCTAAAATTTCTCAAACTCCATGATGTAAGCAAGCGGTTCCCTTTTAATTAATTTATGCTTTTAATTTTTATCACCTTCCCATTTGATTGATATTAAACTGTGTGTTAATGTTTGATCTTCACTAGGAACATTTGCTTCCTGAGTTTACTAGTATAGAAACTCCGGATAGTTGGAAGCGACCAAGTTCTGTTCCCAAGTGCTTGTTGCACAGTTTTGAAACTCTCGAGTGGGAAGGTTACAAAGGGAGAGGAGGAGATGTAGACATGGCCACATACATTATAACGAATGCTACTCATTTGAAGAAATCAAATTTCTCGTCACAACCCCGCGACTTGAATAGGATACACCGCGACTTGAATAGTTTGCATGCGGCTTCACCTCATTTTATGTTCTTGACCCAAGAAAGAAACAAGAGGCAAAGACTAGAAATAACCGACTTAGGTCGTGCTGCTGATTTTAAATAAAAATATTTATGGTTTTCATATACAATGATTAATCATTGATGTAATAAACTTAATATAGGCAACCAGGTCAATGAACTATTAAGCCCCCATGAATATTTGTGTTTGGTTCAGCTCCCTTCTGCATCACATAATCTGTTTCTTGTGATATACTATTATTTTTACTTAAATTTCATGTGATTCGCCTCTTGCGTTTCTACTTTTTACACCGTTTTGTACAAACATGGAGAACATAAGTTCGTCAGATTCTATATTACCAGCCAATGAAAACTTTAATGTAAGAGGATAGTGAGGGAAAAGACAAAAAAAAAACAAAATCCAATTCTAGATAGAAGAGAAAGAAAAACAGATTGTTTCCTGGTGTTGAAACATGTTTGAAGAAAAAGATTGACAACAATGTTTTATGATTTCGCTAGTCCTTAAAGTAAATGAATGTGATCAAAGTAAGTCTAGGCACGAACACCTCGGTTGAGACTTACCATATGGGCTGATAGAGACTTGAACTCCGATCTCTCTGAAACTCTCCGTAACGTCTTCTTATTGATAACACGAACCAAATACAAGAACGAATGAAGCTTTGAGTATGAAACTAACTAAGCTCTCATGGCGAACTCAGCTCTACACCCTTCACTTAGCCCAAGGCTTTGCTCTATCAATACTTCCCCATTAAAAATAAGCTTGCACACAAGCTTATCATTTAGAAACTGATGTTCCGCTGCCAGATCCATATGTGTAGTGAATATGCACCCTATACTTGAACATCCTTGAGTTGTAAATCTTTTCCATAGTTGCTTTTGCTGTCTTAGAACCTCCAATGTAAAACTCTTAACATGTATGACTAGACTGCTTCTTTCTTTATGCAAACGATGCTTCACAACTTGTACCCACCATTTTGTATGCTGTTCTATGTCTTCCCTCTTTTGCTCTAACACAAATGTTAAAACTGAAGAAGCGTGAGGTAACTTGTTAAATCGCGATCAATGCTTCACCTGAAATTTTCCATCACCAATTTTAAGGTGGCTCAACGCTTGTATCTCTGTCTTAACTGCAATTGATATATCTCTGACTTAGAATATTTCTCTGCAACCGCCATGTTCTCATGTTGACTTATTATCCTGCATGGTAATTGACAACAGTTTCTGTTGCAGGTCGCAAACAATCTCCACTGTTCAAATCTGAAGATATCAAAGGACACCACAAGATGTTCTGGTTCGTGTGAGATCATCTCGGACCACTATAACTAGACCAACAGCCCCAGAACTGAGAAACAGAGTGACAACCAACGTGTTGAATTTGTAATGGAATCGGAGAACAAGGAGATAAGTCGGAATGGGTGTGCATCAACGTTGAAAAAGAGCCCGCCTCACTCTTACTCAATCCTTCTGCTTGCATGGCTTCAGTAACCTCTGCTTCTGCCACTTGCTCATATCGCTGCCTCTTGAAAAATTGTGTTAGATTCTCTCGTTCTCATCTATCAGTATAGCCTTGTAGCTTGTAGACTTGAATCTCCATGACTTGTAGACTTTGTCCCTCTTTGTTTTGAACACTTCTGGTGAAGAGCATCTCAAAGCATCCACCGGAGCAATCTCAAGAACTTTAACAAAACACCAGAATTATCATTAAGATCCTCAGAACTAATGTCGCACTCCATTACTTTAAGCTGCTGCTGCAGAATTCTTGATTTATATACTTAAAAACTTCAAAAAAAATTTACAAAATTTCTTCTCTTGGTGCACACACTAATTATTCTTCCAGCGTGAGTAAGTAACCCTTTGCTGAGCACAGTAAGCCTCCCGTTGCCTATCTTTCCTACTTGTGTTCTCTCATCTGTTTCCACTCTTGAAGGTTGTGAAATCTTAGTCCAAGTAGGAAACCTCTCTGGCAACTACTTTCTCCTCCTCAAATTCACCACCCTTAAGTAAGTGGTGACTTGCTCCACGTGTGTCTCAGGAACAATCGCAGGATAGGTGAAAGAAAGACATCTCTGCAGTTTGCGTAATAGAATTATCCTCGATTCTTTTGGAAGTTTGTGCACAGTAGATTCTTTATTTGAGAATTCAGTACATCCTGCCTGCAGTTTCCCTCCCACACCTGGTGATGTGAGGTGATGTGATGTTCTTCTTCTTCACCATGTCTGTCGCAAGAAACAGATCTATTGCTGGAACTAGACTCAGCAGCTTTAGAATTAACCTCCTCCAATGATGAACAAGGCCATAACAGGACCAAATCGAGCTAGCAATTGTTGCTTAAAATCATCCAAGTCCAAGAGAAGCCATCTACGGACATTTTCTTCCAGAAACACAAAAAAAAAAAAAAACGCGGTCAAGTTTTGCATCATCTTCGTAATAATGAACCAAGAACCCATCAGCTCAACTCTCTGGATTAGTTAGTAGCTCTGCATAAAACATAGGCAAATTGCATCACAACAATACCTTAACTGAGAATCAGTCTCCCTCGTTTTGAGATATGCGATTGCAAGCCTCCTCCCTCTCTTCCCCCATTTATTAGAGAGCATTGTAACATCTATCAGATTCAGCTTTCAGTATCATCCTCCTCTCTCCGGATCATCAAGAAAGAATCAACGCAATTCGTTCCAGGAGGAATCAAAGATTTGATAGTACGCTTCTGCAGCAGCAGCCTGAACCGCATCTGGTAAGGAGATAGCCTTTTCTACGGTACGTGGGTAGCAGCTGCAGAGATAATAACCTTTTGTTCACTGGATTTCTCCGTCTTGGCAGACTCTGGTTGTTTTTCAGTTGATTTACTCTCATTGTTCTGATCAGGACAAGGAACATATTGTTGCGTTTGAGGGTCATACGAGTACCCCAAAGCCGACTACTGCTGTCGTATACTACCACCCTCTTATAAGACCAGCGAAGCCAAGTTTAATTACCACCACCACACACACACACACACACCAAGTCTAGATGACTATTGAGTATTGATTACCAAAAAACAGTAACAACTCTCTATCAAATAATACTGCGGACATACTTTAAAGCTAAATCTACTTAGTGACATAAATTTTGTATCTCCAAGTTATTGTTTTAATGCATTCGGAATCAAAGAGCTACGGGATATCCTGTAAACTTGTGTTACACTATTATATCAGATGAATACTAATTTGCAAAGAAGCTATCTTGCATAAGAATACACTTAACAGACAGAGACATATTAAGCAAATGCAAACCTGAATTTCCATCGTAGTAATATCCAGAAGCAGCATCATAGTAATAACGAGATGCTTCATCCCACACGTAGCCAGATTGTGGAGCCGAACCATTTCCCCAATGCCCTGGGCCTGCCCTCCAGTTTGTTTCTCATCATGATTATGTTCCTTTGGAGCCCATCCCGCACCGTCATACTAATAAAGAAAATGAGGAATAACCATTCACAGAGAGCACAAGAATCATAAGCATGACAACCTTTGGAAGAAAACACTAATCCAAGAACTAAATGAAACTCAACCTCATTAGAAATAATATTTTTTTGTCCAAACCATGTATTAACATCCAGGCAGAATTTTTGTTTTTCATTTGGTTAACTAAAGCATAATTGCGTCTTCCAGTACACTTGTGAAAAATACAAGGACGAAATACCTAAGGATGTTTCACACGCTGGCACAAGCTACGAATAATTATGTCAATACACAGAACTGACATTCACAATGCTCTGATTTTCCTTACGTTCAAGATCTATAACCAACAAACTATAAGTAAGAATCTCTAGAGACGTATAAGCTAACTGACACATATAGACAACACAGGTGTATGGAAGAGTAGTGCACCCCACGTTACTGATGAACTATTCATTATTCAACAATTGTACACCCTCCTCCTGCCTCGTTCAGGCAAGATTTATAATGCTTGTAGATGGAAGTGAGTTTTAACACTATCAAAGTTCGTCCTAGGTGCGTACTCTTCCCAATGTGTAACCAACAAATATAAACGAGGGGAACTAGATGAGAACAATCTTCAAGTACCTGTTGAGAAAATGCTGCTGCTTCAATTGCCGCAGCAGCGAGGTTGCTGGCGTGAGATGATGCTGGTAAACCAGTTCCAGAACCATGAACGCTCTTTGCATATGCGACTCTTCCGTTTGTTTGCTTCAAGTGCCTTGGTAGCATCCTCAACCTACACGAATATAGTCATATTTTCTGTTTCAAGTTCATAGCTATATTAAAAAGTAGTCAAATCCCCCTATATATTAAAAGAGAAGTCACTTTAGTGATTTCTGACACATGTCGCTCATACAGAGCTTCTCAGATGGATTGTTATAATTTCATTGGTCGATGGTTTTCGATTTTCTTCTTTTCTTTTTTATTTTTTTAATTCATTGATCCGACTATAATAGGAAAGTACCATTGAATACTAATTGCAAGGGAAAACATAATTTAATGACCAATTAACATCACTTTCCAAATGACTTACATAATATTATTAATAACTATTTATGGTAACTAATTGTCGAAAGTATGGTATATAAAATCATTTTATCAATTCAAATAAATATAATATTTTCCAAATGACTTACATAAAATTATTAATAACTATATATGGTAACTAATTGTCGGAAGTATGGTATATAAAATCATTTTATCAATTCAAATAAATATAATATTTTCCAAATGACTTACATAATATTATTAATAACTATTTATGGTAACTAATTGTCGAAAGTATGATATATAAAGTCATTTTATCAATTCAAATAAATATAATATTTTTCAAATGACTTACATAATATTATTAATAACTATTTATGGTAACTAATTCTCGAAAGTATGATATATAAAGTCATTTTATCAATTCAAATAAATATTTTGGATTATTATTTTATGTAGTTTATAGATATATAAGAAATATAATGTCATTTTATCAATTCAAATATTTTTTTAATTCATCGATCCCCCTATAAAAGGAAAGTAACATTGAATACTAATTGAAAAGGAAAAAAATAATTTAATTCCCCTATTAACATTACTTGCACAAGAATATTAGTTAATACATGTAACAATTAGTTTCTTTATTACAAATAAATTACTTGCGCAAGAATTATGTTACCTTATTTAAAATTCTCAAGTTAATAAAATTAATAAGGGGATAACTTGCATTCACACAAATAAATGAGACAAGTCATTATGAATAAAATACACTATGTATACTAACTTGGGCATCAAGGATATGTATTAACTACACTAATTTACGATTTTAATTGAAAAAAAATTTCCCTGCGTTATAATATTTCTATAGTACCATATATATTTGAAATATATGTAAACCATCACCAACTATTTATATTTTAAAATATTTTATTTGACCAATACTCTAGGGATTTCCTTAACAAATATTTTATATTCCAAAACAAATATTTGAGAGACAGTTCTGGAGCATCGACAAACTTAATGCTAAATATATATATATATATATATATATATATATACAACCACAGCTAACCTAAATTTAATCACCTCTATGCCAAGCAAAAAATTGATTTTCGAAATTGTCTTCTATATTGCAGATCATTCATATTCGTTATATGTTTTTGTTTGATCAGTTTATAACTGATGTGTCTATGTGTTTTTCTCTCTTTGGTCTACAGAGAATCCTTAGATGCTGGAAGGAAGTTTCATGGCAAGGACAAGAATACACACAAATGATAAGATGTTCGAGAGATTTGTCTATTTTTTAGTATATGTGTTAAGTTTTGATTTTTTCTTCTTACCTTGGTGACTTGGTCTCTTCCTTAAGCAGTTGTCTAATTTCTTTTTACTTAGATGTGCTAAAAATTTCAGGAACAAAGTTTTGTTTGTGCTCTTATTTGGTTTAAATTTATAAATTTATGCATGTTCTTTGTGATCCATAGCAAGATCAAATTTATCAAGAAACTAAGTGGATGCCCGTAATTTTGCAGGTTTGAATGCTTAAATTGTTTTTATGAATTTCTTTCATTTAATCAATTAAAAAAGTGTTATTTAGGTACAAAACCAATAAAAGAAAGTTCATTAGGTGACCATGCAATAATGTTTTCAATTAGGTAATCGGATGTCCGCGACAATATGAATTTACCACATTCTCCCTATGCAACCGAGATGTAGCGTATATCGGAAGCATGTGCAAAGCATGACATCTTTGAGTTATTAAGAGGAAAAATTGGACTTTTGTCATTTCCACTATGACTAATTGTACTCATACATATATACATAAGAAGGAGGCGATTCATATTGGAAGCTGTAATATATATTAAACATCATCATCAGTCATAACAAAAGATTTGATTAATATCACAAACAGAAATACATATATGGAAAAAAAAGAAATACATATATGGAAACAGGATAGAGTATCACACATTTCGCACAACCATACAAAAACATCTGAGACACATGCATAAGTAAAATTACAAAATTAGAATAGAGACTAAGATCTGAACAGCATAACCAAACTACAAACACGATGAAAGTCCGAACAGTACGCGAAGCGATTGATACCACCTATGCAATTAATCTTCTGGTCATGTATAACGCGTGCAATTGCTCTTAAACAAATAATGAAGTTTTGATAAGGTCACAATAAATAAATGTTATTTTAACAAGGTATAAAGAGAAAGAGGTATTTGAGGTAGAAAGAGAGAAATACCGAAAAAGAGACTCAAATATATATAAAGAGAGGTGGATGCCAGCGAATTTGCGGGTTTGAATGTTTTGTAACAATATATTTATTGTAATTTGTCATCAAAATATGTATTTATCATCAAAATTGAATATGTCTTTTTTATAAATTATTTTTCTAAGATATTTTTTTTTGAAAAAGATAAATATGACTATTTTAAATGTTTTTGATATTTTGTATTCAAAATTGAACTAAAATTAGTTGTATATAATATTTAATATTCAATTTTTAATAAAATTATTAAGTTTTGAAGATATTATATAGAGATGTGATGTAAAAAGAAGTTAAAGATTATGATAGAGAGAGAGAGGGAGGCTGAGTGAAGCCCGGGAGATATATAACAAGACATGGAACAATAGAGAGAGAGATAAAACAATTGAAACAGAGAGAGAGAGAGAGAGAGAGAGAGAGAGAGAGAGAGAGAGAGAGAGAGAGAGAGAGAGAGAGAGAGAGAGAGAGAGAGAGAGAGAGGGGGGGGGAGAGGGAGAGAGGACGGTAGTATTATGTAAAATATTGAGTACCAACATTTTTCTGTGCCTGATGTTTTTTTCCAAGGGACGATAGTATTATAATATAAAATTTGTTACTTCTAAAACTCTGTACTACTTAGTTCATAATTTGACTATGTTTATGCCCGCACAGGGTGCGGGCCGGTCATCTAGTACCTACATAAAAAGGAGAAAATATTATCTATCTATCTATACAATTATTTATGAAGTGATTTTGCTTATTTGTCATCTTCACCATAAATTATGTTATTTTGCATATGTGTTTTTCTATAATTTTAGACTTAATCAAAAAATTTCTTAAATATGTTTTATATATTTCTTTATCAAGTTATGAAGTGATTTTGCTTCTTTTTCATATTCACCATAATTTTAGGTTATTATATGTCAATTTTTCATAATTCTAGACTTAATCAATAATTTTCTTAAATATGTTTTATATATTTATTAAAAAAATCTCATAACATAACTATTCTATCATTTATGAAATATATTTTTCTTATATATAAAATATTCCATTCGATTTTAGTTGAATCAAACAAATTAATGAATAAATTTTATACTATTTATTTATTCGGTAATAAACAGATTTTAATTAAAAAAATTATAATTATCATGTACAAAACTATTAACTAAATTTTATTAATATTATATAAAAATATTTTTCTCTTATATGTCACGAGAGGATTATATATATATGGTATTAAAAAGGCTATATATTTTAGAATTTTGTTAATTATAAGCTCATCAATAGCATAAACAAATTGTTATTTCAATTTATTGTTTTTTAGTTTTTATAAAAAAATAAATTTTCTAACAATTATATTTTTTTGTAATATGTGTACCACAAAAACTCATGTTTATTTTCTACCAAATTAATACTCCACTACATGTCGAATGAGAAACATATAAAAAATAACTGCAAAGAAAAAATGAATATTTTAAAATATAAGATATTTCCTAAACATTTTAAAATATTTTTGGAATTATTTATTTATTATAAATCATAATTTAGAAAATAAGATAATTCTTATATATATATATATATATATATATATATATATATATATATTTGTGATTTGGAAATAATATTTTCAGTTATAAAATTTAAATAACTAAAGAAAACATATCTATAAAGATATTTTTAAAATATTTTTAACATTTGAGTATTGTTAAAATTTTGACAGTAATAAGAATATATATTTTAATGAAAACTTTGTCATATATGAGCAATTTGGAGAATATTTTAATTAGTAAAATATAAACTAATTAATATTCTTAATATTAAAGCAGTTATGCTTCCAATTATGGGTCTTTGGTTCATTACACTACGTCAGCTAAAACTCACAAACAATAATAACAGCTTTTTGCATTACTGAGAAATAGAAAATAATACATTGATAATATAAACAAAATAACACAGGTATACCGTATTTGAGATAACTATTACTTATAGGATAAAAACTGTCTCCATGAAGGCGACGAAAAAGATGACTTCTAATCAATCTGGGTTTCTACATCTTCTCGCCACGATCTTCGTGGTTGAATGCGACTTTGATAACAGAGTGGGGCGGTTCCAGCAATTACCCACGATGTTTTTCCTCTCCATGAAAGGATCCACTTCCTTTCGTGATGACATAACCGAACAACGGTTGTCCTGGGGTGGTGTGTATAAAATCTCACTATTTGGGGTTGGAATTACATCAATCTCTCTCAATTCATTGTCACACCTTCTGATCTATCTCTGGAAATTTATCATCTTTCTTCTCAAAATGTCGGAGGGTCTAAGAAGATCCATTCAAGATATCAATTTAAGATGTGACGACGTTCCTTTCGTTCTTCCAAGAGAGGTGGTCCGTCAAGCAGAAGAAGAAAACCGCTTTATCATCATTGGGCGTCCAGTCATGCCGCGACGCCAACATCTTCGTGCAATTGTTGCAACTATGCCTCGAACCTGGGGCTTTGAGGGCATTGTTCGTGGTCGGATTACGGAAGGGCGCCGGTTCCAATTTGTTTTCCCATCTGAGGAGTCGATGGAGACGGTTCTCCGTAGAGGTCCCTGGTCATATGCCGAACGGATGCTTGTTCTGCAGCGGTGGACTCCATTGATGGATATGGGGATGCTCAACTACATTCCATTTTGGGTACAAATCTGCGGTATTCCATTTCAGTACATGAACCGTCAAGTGATTGTCCACATCGCAAGAGAGATATGCCAGTATATTCAAATGGAATACAATGAGGAACTAGGTGGTCGAATGGAGTTTGTCAGAGTCAGGCTGAACTGGAACGTGGATCATCCATTGAAGTTTCAACGGAATTTCCAATTCACACCAGGTGTGAACACGCTGCTCAAATTCCAATATGAGCGTCTACGAGGCTTTTGTGAAGTCTGTGGAATGCTCACACATGACAATGGTGCTTGCGTCATCAATAACGGTGGCCCAGGAGATTATGGTGATGATGAGAGTGGAGATGACGATGTCGAGGTCGAGATGGTTCCTAATCGAGGGGTCATTATTGAAGAAATTCACGAAGAAGAAGAGAAGGCTGCAGATGAACAAGAGGAGGACCCTGTTCAAGAAGAGTATGAACGTAATGTGGCAGCTTTGGAAGCAGAGAACGATGACGACGAGCTATGGAATGGCCCTTACAGAGAGACTCTGTTTTCAGAGGATTATTATCCTATGGAGACTTTTGAAGGTCGTGGAGGAAGCGTGAGTCAGAAGAGGAAAGCTTGGATGCAAGCTGCTAATGGTAATATTTCAAAGTTTGCAAATTTGGAGGCTGGTGAATCTAGCAGAACTGCTGAAGCAAAGCGTAAGAGAGGTAATGAGGATGAAGATGCGGAAGGAAATCATGCATCTACAACAATGCAGAGAGGCGCGGTGGGCCCAGAACCACCTCTTCCACCATGAGGACAACCTGCTGGAACTGTCGAGGTCTAGGCAGTGACTCGACGGTTCGACGCCTTAAGGAGATAAATAAAACGTATCTCCCGGACATCATCTGTCTATCAGAAACCAAGCAGCAAGATGATTACATCAGGGATGTTGGTGCTCAGTTAGGTTGTTTAAATTATGTTTCAGTTCCTCCTTTAGGTTTAAGTGGTGGTCTTGTCATCTTTTGGAAACCACATGTACAGTTGTCAATTCTGCTTCAGTCTTCCAAATTGATTTATTGTAAAGTTCAATGTAATGAAGGTGTTTTCTACTTGTCTTTTGTGTATGGTCATCCCAACCCAAGTTTACGTCATCATACTTGGGAAAGATTGGAAAGACTTTCAATGACTAGAAGTAATGATCCTTGGATGGCTCTAGGTGACTTTAATGAGATACTAGGAAGCCATGAGAAGAGTGGTGGAAGAACTAGACCGGAAGTGTCTTTCATACCGTTTAGAAATATGGTTCGTACTTGCGACTTCACTGATCTTCCTTCGGTTGGGAATCGGTTTTCTTGGGCGGGTAAGAGAGGAGACGACGTAGTTCAGTGCTGTTTAGATAGAGTAATGGCTAACACCAGATGGTTCACTGAGTTTCCTGCTTCTGAAACATCTTTTTTGGAGATAGGAGAATCAGATCATCGACCCTTGGTAACATATTTATCAGCTGACAGAGAAGTACCAAGAAGACTATTTCGGTTTGATAACAGAATGGTGCATAAAGATGGTTTCAACGAATCGGTTTTGAGAGGCTGGAAAGGTACGGGGCAAGCTTCCTTAGTACAAACATCATTAACAACCAGGATCATCAGATGCCGTCGTCAAATATCAGTCTGGAAGAGAAGTAATCGTATGAATGCAGAAGAGAATATTAAGATTATTAGGCGAAGACTTGATGCGGCTATCACCTCTCCTACTAATCAAGCAGACATCGAGAGATATAAAGAGGAATTAAATCAAGCCTATTTGGATGAAGAGATATATTGGAAACAGCGATCTAGAGTAATGTGGCTTCGTGCAGGAGACAAGAACACGAAATTCTTTCATGCTGTTTCTAGGAATAAAAGAATTCGAAGTACACTGACTTCAATCCAGGATGAGAACGGAGTAATCCATAAAGGACAGAAGAATATTGCGAAAGTGGCAGAGGAGTATTTTATCAAACTATTCTCATCATCTACAAACGTTGAAAGTCAGTTTACTGAAGTGTTTCAAGGGTTCATGCCAAGAGTTACTACTGCAATGAATGAAGATCTAATACGAAAGGTCACAGAAGATGAAGTACGGTCTGCAGTTTTTGAGATTGGGCCTCACAGAGCTCCAGGACCTGGTGGCTTCTCAGGAGCATTCTATCAACACTATTGGAAGGACATTAAAGATGATATTATGGAAGAGATCCATAAATTCTTTTCTGGTGAAACCATAGACGAACAGCTCAATCAAACAAATATATGCCTCATACCTAAGGTATACCCTCCCACTGGTATGACTGAGTTCCGACCAATTGCTTTATGTAATGTTATATATAAAGTAATTTCAAAGATCCTCATCATCCGATTGAAGAAACACTTGAGTAGTATCATCTCAGAGAATCAACAAGCTTTTATACCTGGGAGAATGATATCAGATAATATACTAGTAGCTCATGAAGTTTATCACTGTCTGAAAGCCCGGAAACGTCAAGCCAAATCTTACATGGCTGTAAAGACTGATATTACCAAAGCATATGATCGTTTGGAGTGGAGGTTTCTTGAAGAAACTATGCACCGTATGGGTTTTCATCGCAAGTGGATCAAGTGGATAATGTTGTGTATTTCGACAGTGAAGTTTTCAGTCTTGATTAATGGAGTTCCGGAAGGATCTATCACACCGCAAAGGGGCATACGACAGGGTGATCCTCTGTCACCTTACTTGTTTATTCTATGTGCGGAAGTTCTCTCTCATCTGATGCATAAGGCAATGTGTGATCGCTCTTTACTGGGCGTAAAAGTGGCTACTGAAGCTCCCCCGGTGAATCATTTACTTTTTGCTGATGATTCACTTTTCTTCTCATTAGCAAACCAAAAAGCTGGACGAAAGTTGAAGAAGATATTTAGTCTCTATGAAGCAGTATCAGGCCAAGCTATAAACCTAAACAAATCGGCAATCACCTTTGGTAGTAAGGTGTCTCATGAAGCAAAACAGAGAATGCGAAATCTCTTAGGGATCCATAACGATGGTGGGAATGTGAAGTACTTAGGTTTACCAGAGCAGTTTGGGAGGAAGAAAAGCGAAATGTTCCAGTATATTATTGAGAAAGTTAAAGCAGCTACACAAGGATTGAGCAAGAAATATCTATCGCCAGGTGGGAAAGAGATTCTTCTCAAAGCAGTGGCATTAGCTATGCCTATATACTCAATGAATGTATTCCTTCTACCCAAAGAAATTTGTGAAGAAATTAACAGCCTTCTAGCACGTTTCTGGTGGGGAACTACAGACAAAAAAGGTCTACATTGGTTCTCTTGGAATAGGGTGTGTGTTCCTAAAAGAGAAGGTGGATTAGGATTTCGAGATTTGGAGAATTTTAATCATGCTCTTCTCGGGGAACAGGTTTGGAGGATTATGCAGTCACCGGAGAGTCTAATGGCCCGGATTATGAAAGCTAGATACTTTCCAGATGGCAACATCCTCACTGCAGTTCAGAAGAAGAAAGCCTCATATGCTTGGAAATCTCTTCTGATTGGTCGTGATCTTTTAAAGAAGGGTATGTGTTTTGTTATTGGGAATGGTTCCTCAGTGAAAATGTGGAGGGATCCTTGGCTACCTGAACATACTCCTAGACCTCCACGCCCTACGCACTTACCAACAGAGGTGACAGTCTCTGATTACATAAATAGTGAGGGAACAGGATGGAATATTGACAAGATCAGAGAAGATGTCGTTCCTAAAGATGTGGAGAAGATCTTGCGATTAAAAATCAGTTCTAAAGCTCAGTGTGACTTGTTAGGATGGCATTACAATGAGAATGGAATCTACTCTGTTAAGTCTGGATACTGGTTGAGTACACACCTACCAACAAATAATCCGATTATTCCAACCCATGGAAGTCCACAAGTGAAGCATCAAGTATGGAAATGTAAGTCCCCCCCAAAGATTAAACATTTTCTTTGGAGACTATTGACAAAGTCTTTAGCTACTGGAGAAAATCTAAGAAGAAGAAGGGTGTTAAGATATGATCAATGCCGGCGATGTTGTAATGGCGTAGAAACTGAAGCACATTTGTTTTTTGACTGCTCTTATGCACAAATGATTTGGAGAGCGTCTGGAGTTGCTAATAATATCATGTTGGATTCCAATGCTACTCTAGAAGAAAGAATCAGTCAATGTCTCTCATGCAGCTACGTCCCAGGGATGACTAATCTAAATGAACTTCCTATTGGTATTCTATGGAGAATTTGGAAAAGTCGAAACAGTTTAGTATTCCAGCAGAAGAATTTGCAGTGGTGGCTTATTCTAAAACAAGCAAGAGAAGAATCTAAAGAATGGAGGAACGCATCGTTAATGGAAGAACTTCATCAAGGTACTAATATCTCAATACCAGATTCAGTTATGGACAAAGAATGGAAAAGACCTAGAGAAGGCTGGATAAAATGTAATGTTGATAGTTCATTCATCACTACAACAAGATCAACTAAGTCAGGATGGATATACCGAGATACTCTTGGTTATTATCGAGGTGCTGTTCAGGTAAAGGGCCACTCAGTTAACAATGCCTTGGAAGCGGAATTTCAGGGACTGCTTAGTGCAATGCAACATGCATGGAGTCAAGGATTTACCAAAGTCATATTTGAAAGCGACTGCAAGAAGATGGTTGATATAATGAATAAGGATGTGCTACACTTTGAATTACATAACTGGGTTCGAGAACTACGCTGGTGGATGCAGAAGTTTGTTGGTGTGGAATTCAGTTGGATAGCTCGTCAAGGGAATAAGGTGGCTGATAAATTATCTAAAATGACTATTCCTGATAATTCTGATTTCTACTTTCACTATTATGTTCCTACTTATGTATCACACTCACTTCATCTAGACTTTATAATTTCTGGACAAAGTTAATAAATTCAGTTTGGAGGAAAAAAAAAAACACAGGTATACCGTATATCTATCAAACCAGCTACATCTGCAAAACAGCTACATCTATGGATTAATAAAACTATTACCATAAGTTTAAAATATATTTTATAAATATTAAAATCATAGAAACGGAATATTAAAAATAATTTATAAAATTAATTGATTGCAGGTTAGATTCAGCAATAACTTTTTTTAAAAAAAACAGCAACCATAAAATCAATGAAATCTCTAACTAACTGAAACAGCAAAGTATACAAAATTCCAAACATATCGTGTCGTGACTTTTTGCTGTTAGTTTCTTAAGAAACAGCTTAACATCACTAAGAATAAATTTCAAACCAAATAAAATAAGATTTTGAACTTGACAAAAGAAGAAATATACTTAGAACATACTGTAACACATTTACTGTTTTATAATGTAGCGGATTTGTTATCATCAATTTAACATCTTTCCAAATTGACGTACCAATTAACAAAATTGACGTACCAATTAACATCTTTCCATATGGTTAGGTCATCCATATTATTTGGATAAGGGCCAAACAAAATTATTATCCAAAGAGAAACACGCCGTATGTCTTGGCTGGACAAAAAACGACAGCACATCAGTCGTAACTAGTTTAATCTCTTATACAAGTGCAAAAGTAATAATTAGTTTATGATGGTCAAAAGATAATTCTTTTCTAAAAAACCACCGTCATATGGGGAGAAGAAGTTGTCCTGGGGTTTATTGTGAAACAACCTAGTTTTATTTTCCTTGACATTTTTTGGTAAATGTTTTCCACATAACCTTCCATAGTTCTATGTCATTTTTAAAAAAAAATAGCTATATATTAAGGTTATCCCAAATTGGGCTTTTGACAAGTACAAAATTCGATGTATCATAAAACGAAAATTTCTAAATTACAGATAAAACTAAATACATCAACAAAGATCAAAGCAGAAGAAGATTTTTTTTTTTTTGATTAACCAAAAGGTGATCTCAAAAGCTTTCTAGGTCCAAAGACTAATTATTCTAGAAGCCGATGGCAACCCATGTATTCTTGCGATTTAACGTTAGCCCAGGTGGTCAAGCGGAATCCAGCCGGAATTCCATTACCACTAAGCCCAGACAACTTGATTAGCAAAAAAAGATGTACATCATGAAAAGAAGAATAGGAAAGCTAAAACTTTCCATCTCCGATTGAACACCAGTGTCCTGTGTCCATCCGATTTCCAAACATCGCCAGTCACAGATGTCCAAACAAAGGCGAAGATCTGTCACCAAACATCGCAGACGATGAAACCATCTATCGAGCGTCTCGCAATCACAAAACGCCGACTTTGAATAAAACAAAAAAATACTGAACATGAATGTGCATGAAGATTATTTATATAATTATATAAATAATAAACCAATCACAGATATAACCTGTAATTCTAGTAATAAATCAGCAGCTAGACTTATTGTTAAAAAAGACAAATTTTATGTCATTGTCATTCTGACTTGGTTCTAGCTGGCACTAGCTTGCTTGACAGTTCAAGTTAAGTTATGATTGACCTGCCCGAAATAGAACCAACGAGAAGTTTCCCATACACTTTAATTGAATGCATTGACCAACCTGATAAAAACCTTCATTGGCAATTCTATATTGAAGAAGATCAACTGAATAAAAGTTGATAATTTAAATAACTCAAGAAAGCTAAATACACATGATGAGATGTTCAGCGGATGTGCTTATTCCATAAAGTATCAGTTTCTACAACTTGCAACCCATATACCATAACTGATAGACATAAATTACTATGCAATACTTAGCATTTCAGATGAACTACGAGGATTTGGTTCACGACCTCCTCAGCAGTAAGAAAGAACGATGGTGTACCATTTTGTATTTTTTTTCAAATTGAATAATTCAGTTAAGAAAATCGAATAGCTCAACAATAAATTTAAATTCATTTCAATTATACTTTTCAAAAGTGAAAATAAAACGACAAATAAGAAAATAAATAAATTATTCGAGTAAATCCATTTTTAACTTTATAATAAGATATAGAGTTGGATCAAAACATTTTTACTTTAAATTTTATTTTAAGCGAAAAAATAGAATGAAGTCAAATTTACAAATAACACTGAATATTAATATTTTTATATAATTTATTTATTTAACAAATTTTCTTTTCTGGTATAAGATTTTGTTTTTGTAGTGTTCAAATGAGTAAGATATGGACATATGTTCTTCAAAGTATTTCAAGAAATTCTTACAGTTCTGTTTTGAGAACCTTTTTTATCTATGTCAAACTTTCATTTTATCTAATTTCGTATTACTAAAAAACTTACTCAAAACCTTCCAATGATTTTTCTCTAATACACATTAAAAGCATCTCCATTGTAAAACTTCATTTTTTCTTCTAAAATCGAGTAAAAATGATTATGAAGTAAAAATGATCCAATCATACTATATTTCTTACTCCATAATAAAGTAATGAACAAACAAAAATAGATTATTTCATTTATGAAGTAAACTTCATTATGGAATAAAAAATAGAGTGGAGTTAGAGCATATGTTACTTCATAATCATTTTTACTCAATTTTGGAAAAAATAATAGAGTAAAGATGAAGATGTCCTTACTTTGAAAATTGTATGTATTTAATTATTAATTTAATTACACAGATTTTCCCCTCTTCCATCAAAATTATTCGTACTGCTGATTACAAAATAGCATTTATTTTGCAGTCCTCTTCTTTTATATTTTAGATGCAATGTAAGTTGGAAAATAATGTAGGTGAAAACCTGTTTACAAAAAAAATGTAGATGAGCACCAATAAATGGATTTAGCACACGCAATAATGGGACAATGTAAGACCAACCATATCCACAGGGCCGTGCCTGAGTAGAAGCTGATAAAGCATATGCTTTAGGGCCGGAGATGATAATTATTTTGAAGGGTCAATTTTCATAGAAAAATTTTATGTAGTTTAACTGGTTGCGTCTTTGACTTGAGAGTGAACAAACCTCGGTTCAATATTTCAAAGCTTATTTTTGTAAGAATTTTTACAGTTTTCTAAAAAGATATAGGCCAAAAATAATTTCTGCTTAAGGACCATTATATCTCAGGCACGGCTCTGCATATCCAACCTTCCTAGTGGTTTTTAGATTGGTCCCATTGTACATTATATACGTGCATAGGCATTCCGCGATCTGTTGGATTCAGTTCAGTTAAATTAGGTTTGGTGGACTCAGATTTTCAAAATTTTGAGATTACATTCATATATTTAATTTGGATTTAGATTCGGTTTAGTTTCTTCTGAGTTCGGTTTGTATTAGATTATAACAAATATTTGAAATCGTTTAAAAATATCTTTTAAACTAAAACATTACCAAAAATATTTAAAATACATCAATTATTCACAATTATGATTAAAACTAATTAAACTATCTAAAATAACTAAAAATATTCAAAATAAAAAATACTACAAACTACAAGAGGTTAAAATATTCTAAAAAATCTAAATTACTCATATATAAAAATATTAACTTATTTAACTAATTTTGGATATTTTCAAATCCTATTTTCGATTTTGATTCAATTCAGGTTGTATCTAAACATCAAAGTACCAAGTTTTAAAATTTCTTCAGATTTTTACTAACGGTTCAGATCAGATTTTGATTTTTTCGATTCAGGTTATGGCAGAAACTTCGGATTGGGACAAAAACACTCATGTCTATTATTGTATGCTTATCATTATTATTAGTATCTTTTCTGTGTTGAATAAATTCAAAATTCGACACAAACTAAAAATACAACCTCCATAAGCGCGTATGTTAGGAAATGTACATTACAGGCGACACAATTATTAATTAATCTATATATATAATGGTCAGATGACCATAATCATGTCATGTACACCAACAAAAACAGCTTTTACAATGTTTCTCGCTGAATAATTTTAAATTGAAAGGAAAATAATACTCTAACCAACGGTCCTATTATTGAAATCCAAGAATATAAAACGAATTAGTATAACTTTTATTTGACATTAAAAAACGATTAATGAAATATACAGAAAACAATCAAACAAAATGCGCCGAATATGTGACTTTTGGATTCTTATTGGCTAAATCGTGCTTGACAGCTTTACTCTGTAAAAAAATTCGTTTTGACTGTGACAGAGCTGAAGAAACAGTACTAAAATCACATTCAACAAAATCTACTTTCCATAAATTAATTTAGGAAAAAAAACACAAACACACAAAAGTTTCTTTACTTGTTTGGTCATAAGAATATAGAGTGTTGGCATCTGGAGAGAGAGAGATAGAGAGACAGGGAAAGAGATGATGATGGAGAATCGGGTGGTGGTGGCTGCTCTGTTTGCAGTCTGCATTATAGGGTTCGAGCTGAGATTCATCCATGGAGCCACAGATGCATCAGACAGTAAGTTTCTTCTTCCTCTTCTTAATGGGTTTCTCAAAGTCTCAATCTTTTTTCTATTCTTCACCCAAATCTCAAATTCTAGTTTTGCTGGGTCAAATCTTGAACCTTTTTCTTCTCTCTCCGTGTGTTTTCTAATCTCAATTGAACCAAGAACAAATCTTTATAGAGTTTATGCAAGTCATGGATCCTTAACAAGATTGTTCTGTATTAGAAAGTAATAAAGTTTTGATTTAAATGATTAGATTGTGTTCTTATGATTACAAAAACTTCTTGCAGCTTCAGCATTGAACATGTTGTTCACAAGTATGCATTCACCAGGACAGTTAACACAATGGACTGCATCAGCTGGTGATCCTTGTGGTCAGAATTGGAAAGGCGTTACTTGCTCCGGATCACGAGTTACTCAAATGTTAGTAATCTTCAATTATTGTTTTGAAAACTTTAAAATCATTGTTAATTTGTTAATATCTATCTACCTTTGCAGAAAGTTATCAGGTCTTGAGCTCTCTGGAACGCTTGGATTCATGCTTGATAAATTGACTTCTCTTACAGAGCTGTACGATTAAATCTACCAAATGCAATATACTGTTGGTAGTACTTTTTCTTTTTGTAATAATCTTTGATGTGAACTTGCAGTGATCTAAGCAATAACAATCTTGGAGGTGATTTACCATATCAGCTTCCTCAAAATCTGCAACGATTGTAAGTTTGATCCTTTTTTTCTTTTTGATCTTTGATAATTTAATATCCGTGTTTTCCAGTTTGTAATAATCCTATGTGTTTCAGGAATCTTGCAAATAACCAATTCACTGGAGCTGTTCAATACTCCATTTCCAATATGGCATCACTTAAGTATCTGTAAGTGATTTACATCTCTCTAGACACATCTCCCATAAAAGATGTGAGTACTAATGTTTTGTATTTTGCAAAAAAACAATCAGTAATCTTGCTCACAACCAGCTTAAGGGGCAAATATCTGTAGACTTCTCCAAGCTCACCTCTCTTACAACCATGTAAGATCTTTGAGTAAAGATTCAGATTGTTCTCTCAAGTTCTAGTCTTTGTATTGACAAAAAGTTCATGCGTTTCAGGGACTTGTCTTTCAACTCTTTCACTTTGTCACTACCAGGAACTTTCACCTCTCTTACAAGTTTAAAGTCACTGTAAGGTTCAATAGATATTCAAAAGTAACTGACAGTGTCTCTTAGGTACTAAACAGGTTTGGATTTTAACTTGACAGATACCTTCAGAACAATCAGTTCTCAGGAACACTCAATGTCTTAGCCGGTCTTCCTCTTGAGACACTGTGAGTAAACCTAACCTCACTACATGTCTTTCTAAGACACCCACTAAAGTTGGTTCTTGCTAAATGTTCCTTAGGAACATTGCAAACAATGATTTCACTGGCTGGATCCCCAGCACCTTAAAGGGCATTAATTTAATGTAAGTTCTTATTTCACACACATTTACTCTTTTTATTTTCCTTTTAACCTTTGATCTCTGACTTTTATTTGTTCTTGCAAACAGAAAAGATGGTAACTCGTTCAATAATGGACCTGCACCTCCACCACCACCTGGTACACCTCCAATCCATCGCTCACCGAGCCATAAATCCGGAGGAGGATCAAACCGTGATTCCACCAGCGATGGAGATTCCAAGAAATCAGGAATTGGAGCTGGTGCTATAGCAGGGATAATCATTTCATTACTAGTAGTCACAGCTCTGGTGGCTTTCTTCTTGGTCAAAAGAAGAAGACGATCAAAGAGATCATCTTCTATGGACATTGAGAAAACAGATAACCAGCCTTTCACTCTTCCTCCAAGCGACTTCCACGGTATCTCACTTTACATATACATATATTGAGAGTTTTAAGAAGTAAACAAAGTTCTTCCATATGTTTGCAGAAAACAATTCTATTCAGAGTTCTTCATCAGTTGAGACAAAGAAACTTGATACTTCCTTGTCTATTAATCTCCGGCCTCCACCAGCTGATAGATCATTTGATGATGATGAGGATTTGACAAGAAAGCCTATTGTTGTCAAGAAATCCACCGTGGCTGTTCCCTCTAATGTGAGAGTCTACTCAGTTGCTGATCTTCAGATTGCCACTGCCAGTTTCAGTGTTGATAACCTTCTTGGAGAAGGGACTTTTGGTAGAGTATACAGAGCTGAGTTTAACAATGGAAAGGTATTAATATTACATTTTATTTTATGTAATCCTAATATCTTTTTTCTTGATGAAACATGTCATAATGTTTTTTTTTCTTTATAGGTTCTTGCGGTGAAGAAGATTGATTCGTCTGCTCTTCCACATAGCATGACTGATGATTTCACCGAAATAGTATCGAAAATGGCAGTTTTGGATCATCCAAATGTGACAAAGCTTGTTGGTTACTGTGCTGAGCATGGACAGCATCTCCTGGTCTATGAATACCACAGCAAAGGATCTTTACATGATCTCCTACACTTATCAGAAGAAGAAAGCAAAGCATTGGTGTGGAACTCACGAGTCAAGATCGCTCTTGGGACTGCGCGTGCGATAGAGTACCTGCATGAAGTCTGTTCACCATCTATAGTTGACAAGAACATCAAATCAGCCAATATTTTACTTGATTCGGAGATGAATCCTCACTTATCAGATTCAGGTCTCGCAAGCTTCCTCCCCACAGCAAATGAGGTTTGGATATTCAAAACACTTTCACTATTTTCTCAAGCTTATTTGGTTTGCTTATAGCATCATTCTGGTAAACGTGCAGTTACTAAACCAAACTGATGAAGGGTATAGCGCACCTGAAGTATCAATGTCAGGTCAATACTCTTTGAAGAGTGATGTTTACAGTTTTGGAGTAGTGATGCTTGAACTTTTAACCGGGAGGAAACCATTCGACAGGTAAAAACTTTAGTTATGATCATTGCTAAGCTTGGATTAGATTTAAGGAATGTGTTTCTGAAGGATTTATAACTTTTTGCAGCACAAGGTCAAGATCTGAGCAGTCATTGGTTAGATGGGCGACACCACAGCTTCATGACATTGATGCTTTAGGCAAAATGGTTGATCCAGCTCTTGAAGGGCTTTATCCGGTTAAATCTCTCTCTCGCTTTGCAGATGTTATTGCTCTCTGTGTCCAGGTAAACATAATGTACTGATTGCTATTAGTAATTTGCAAAGTCAAGAAACTTTTTTATACTGATAATGGGTTTGGTTCTTGAACACAGCCGGAGCCAGAGTTTAGACCACCAATGTCTGAAGTTGTGCAGTCACTGGTTGTGTTAGTGCAGAGAGCTAACATGAGCAAGAGGACTGTTGGAGTTGATCCATCACAACGTTCTGGTAGTGCTGAGACAAACAACGATTACATGTAAATCCATTACCACAGAAAGAAAGAAAAAAAAAAAGAACACTTTCCATATGGATGAAGTCATTGTTTTATTGTAATATGTTTGATAAACCTTCACACAGTATATTATCCCGTTGTATTTTGTTGTAATATGTTTCCAAACTTGTAGCTTTTAGATCATTGGCATGAACAATATTCTTTCTCTGATAATGGGCATAATGGGCACTACTTTGCTGCAAGTTTCCAAAATTTGAAGCGTTTAGATCATGTACATATGCACAAAATCCGTCATTGGTTTGTTCTACACTGGTTATGTTTAGGTCTAGTTCAATTATTTCATAAGATTTGACTGCAAATAACAATCTTAAAAGGGAGAATCTAAAGAGTCAAAAGTACATTGAAGACGAAAACAAAAGTTAATGGAACATATGCTGCTAAAGAAAGTCTAATTGTAGACCATGTACTTGGGAGTAGCACTGAACTTCTGATAACCTTTGATGACTTTGTTCACTGCATCCAGAAAGTCTTTCTCAGTCACAGTCTTCCTCCTAGCTCTTATTGCATACATCCCAGCCTCAGTGCACACACTCCTGATATCAGCTCCTGCCAAAATTTGTTTTTACCAAAAACCACAAGTCAGAACAAATCTCAAAAATAGAAGTAAGAGAGCTGCGTTTGATGGTTTTGGATAATTTACCAGTTGAGTTTGGGCAGAGACGAGCAAGGAGTTCGAAACGGATGTCTCTCTCACAGTTCATGGTCCGTGTGTGAATCTTGAAGATCTGTGTCCTGCTCTCCAGATCAGGCAATCCAAACTCAACCTTACGGTCAAGACGCCCAGGACGTAAGAGAGCAGGGTCCAATGTGTCAGGCCTGTTTATATACAGAAAATAAAGAAAGACCAATGACTCAAACGGTATAGTTGTGTGTAGTTCACTTTAAGGCTAGTAAGGAATGGGATTCTGACCTGTTTGTTGCCATAAGAACCTTGATGTTACCACGTGCGTCAAACCCATCAAGCTGATTCACAATCTCAAGCATAGTACGCTGGACTTCGTTGTCACCTCCCACACCATCGTCGAATCTCGCACCACCGATGGCATCAACTTCATCAAAGAACACAATGCATGCTTTTTTGGACCGTGCCATCTGAAACAGTTCACGAACCATCCTAGCTCCCTCACCGACATACTTCTGAACAAGCTCGCTGCCTATGACTCTGATAAAGCAAGCATCGGTTCTGTTGGCAACGGCTCTGGCCAAAAGGGTTTTGCCTGTACCAGGAGGACCGTAGCAGAGAACTCCCTTGGGAGGATCTATTCCAAGCTTCACAAACTTCTCAGGGTGAAGCATTGGCAGCTCAACAACCTACAATCAACAAAGACAACATAACCTTTAATGATTCTTCTTTCTTAATGAAAGAAGATAATGACACTGTGTGGTAGCAAAATTTAACAACAGACCTCTCTCATCTTCTCAATCTGCTCCTTGCAGCCACCAACATCATTGTAAGTAACATCAGGCTTCTCTTCAACAGTCATCATGGTGACAGTAGGATCGATTTTGGGAGGTAGAGGAATCTGAATCTGATATTTAGTCCTATCAACTCTGCAAATACAAATCAAAGACGGAATGTTTTTGAGTAAGTTAACATCCTTATGAGAAATCAACAAAAGGAACTTATAAACTAAACCAGAGACAATCTCATATCATGAACAGGAAACATACCCCACACGCATTCCTTCCTCAATGTCAGTAGGAGAAACTTTATCACCAAGGCCAACGACAAACTGCACAAAAACAAAACCAATTATAACCAAACAAGAATCAAAAGGCCACAGCATAGGGATATTAATGTACCTTGGCAATCTGCTTGACATTGATGACGTACTTGGCGTCTTCAGTGTTAGGACTAATGATCTTTGTGCATCTAGCAACCTGGAGAGGTTGCTCCTCTTGCATCATCTGTTTATCAGCGACGAGATCCCATTGACTAGGCAGAGCTAAACCAGTATCAGACTCCTTGATACCTGCAATACAAAAGTGAGAAGAAGCTCCATCAAGGTTTCCATATAAAAGCCAAACGCTTCAGCAAACAAAGAGTGTTCATACCACAGATGTCGTTGATCCTCTTAGCGATCTCCTTGATCTCTTTCTCAGTTTTCTTATCAGCTACAGAGTAAGGGCTCAATCCCTGCCAAAAGGAATCACATTTACGCAAGAAAACATTAACTCATCAGGACGAAACATCGAACAGTGTCAATAGCAAGAAACCCTTATTCTAGAAACCCTAAAGGTAGCGACTTTAACTAATGAGGACTCTCCTAAAGCTAGATCCGAAACCAGGAGAGAAAGAAGGTGAGAGGGGTTTGCTTACGTAAGTCTTGAGGAGAGCGATGTCATCTTCGTCAAGGGGTCGAGGATTCTTCTCGTCTTTGATCTCATCTTCGATATCTCTCGTCATCTTTTCGCCGGAGTTCGGATCGGAGATTTGAGATTTTAACGATTTTCTTTGGCTTGCCGGAGAGGAAAGGATACTCTTTGGTTATTATAAAGTACTATTGGTATAGACAAAGAAGCTTGCCTTGTACTGGGCTTTTAAGCTCGGCCCATATCATCTGCCTTGTTGGAGAGGTCAGTTCTCAGACTCCTTCCACACGCGCGGCTCATGCTACTCGAGTTTCCCGTTTTCTTTGTCTATTTTCCTAAACTTTTCCTTGAAAAAAACATTTTTTCTTTAAATCCGATCTTTTTTTTATTTTTCATGTTGTATTTTTTCAATATACAGCGGATATATAGTTTTCTTTTTAAATAATTTATTTTTTAAAGTTCTGAATATTTACTTTATAATTGTCGACAAAAAAAAAAGAATATTTACTTTATAATTTCAATTTTTTATTAATAAAATTTATTTGTTGAAAAAATGAATTTTAAAAACAAACCAATAAAAATGAAAATTTTATTTAAACCATAATATTTGTAGTTTTCCAAAGATAACAATTTTAAATATATTTTAAGTTTCTGAGCTGTTTTATACACCAAGATTATGAACATCATATAAACTGATTAATACACAAACTCTGAATCTTGAAAATGACAAACATTGAATTTTAACAAGTGATATTATATTCCATTTAATACATATTTTATAAGCAGTCTACAAGCGTAAGCTCCCATAAAAGCTACTCATGTTAGCTATTGTGAGGTGAACCCAAAGCTATTATATTTCTACTAATATAAACCAAAGTTCAATAAATACTATTGTGATAGTAAATATAAAATATAAATATTGTACTATCAAATATACATTTTAAAAAAGTAATAAGATTCATGCATACACAAATCTACAGAATAAATAGAACAATCATACATTTATTGTGAGTATTTGTTAAATTCAAATTAAAAAGTAAAAATTGTGATACTTTTAAAGGGTAAACTGAAAATAATTACAATTCTATACTACAGTTTACTTTGTACCTCTAAACCCATATAATATTGAAAAAGTGCTATTTATATTTTATATATGATACCAATGATTGACAAAAAATGATACCAATATATCCATAACACGACTTATACATTTCAGAAAATAAATAAAAGTTAGCATAAAGTATACCATTTTTAAAAATATATATTAACCTGAAATTATTTTAAATATATGTTAACAAGAATAAAAATATATAGATTTTTGATGTTAATAATTTAAATCATCATATAGTTTATACTAAATCATCAATATACATATCCGCTGCAAGGTTAAATGATCTTGTTATAATGATTCATTAAAGGTAACAACACCTTTAACAGTTCTAATTTTAAAGTTGAGAGTTCGAATACAAAAAATCACTATGCAAAATCCAATTTAATTCTATATTGATTGTAAAAAAATAAATACAATTTATAAAATAAATATACTCCTTACAATAGCTTTTTCATCAAAAGAACCCCTACGAAAAAATGACCAGAAAATGTTTATTAAAAGGTAAATATATATATATATATATATATATATATATATATTTATGCCATTAAGATTAACTAATCTAGACTTACGGTTTAGAGTTAAGTGGTATAGATTTTGGAGGTGAGAGTTAAGTGGTAGAGATTTTGGAAGTGAGATTTGTTTTTTTAATAAATAAATAAATAGTAAATTTTCAAAATATTTTTTAAATAGTTTCAAAAAGTATTTCTTAATTAAGAAAAAAAGAATTTTACAAGAATTAGAAAATATAATCATAAAATTTTGAATTTGGAAACATATATTTCAAAACTATAAAAAAAAGATATTTTTTTATTTTCTAAATTTATATTTGCATATCCGTAGAGCAAAGAGTAATTATAGTTTGTTTTTTTTAATGAAACATCTATTGATTGTTTATCTCATATCCGTATTTTTGGTGACGCAAATTTAAAAATAGGTTATTTAAGAGAATTGGCTATAATTTTATGCATATCTACTTTAATCTTGACTTATTTTTTTGATCCATCTTTTCCACATGATCTACTTAATATTTTATGATGTGAAGTTTTACGGTAAATTTTCTGTCAGAAAAACGATAGGTTACTGCTGAATGACATGGTAAAGAAAAGATTCTCTTACAAAACACAACTAAAAACGTCAAATGAAAAATCAAATCTAGCAGACCAGGTGAAATAAATCCTCTTGGTTCAAAATTCAAAGTAGACAAGACACAAGGACGATGGAGTAGAGATGCATCAACTGCATTTGAGCATCTTCCTCAAAGACGACTAATGACTGCTTCAACTTCCTGTGGAGTGTAGATATGGTACGCTGGAGCTACCTTGGCAATGTCCACATTATTCGGAGTCACCTACACAGACCACACCCATTAACATGTGATCAAAGATTTTGGTAAACTGCTACAGTTTTGGATTGAAAAGTTTATTACACCTTTTCTTCCATAACTTGCTTGAGGATGGATACAGCGATTGTCTCAGCTTCTTCAAGTGACAGATCCTGCAAGGAATCTTCAGGTTATAACAACAGGAGTGAGTAAGATTGAGGAATTAATTATAGTAAGAGTTCTCAGGTTACTTTGTTGAATTGTTCTTGGAGAGAACTATCAGCTCCTTCTGAACCTGAACCAATCGCTTTTGCGTTGCACTGCCAGAATGTGCCAGACGGGTCTGTGTAGTACCTGTGTAACAAGACCGATTTGTTTGTCAATGTGATCAACAAACTTAACCAAAAAAATGAATCATATCAGGAGAGAAAAGCTTTAGTGAATAAATACTTACAAGCTTGGTCCGTTTTCATCATGACCAGCAATGAGAAGAGAGACTCCAAATGGCCGAGACTGAGATAATATGGATGAAGAAAGAGAATCAGTACTCACGAGTGATGTGGAGATGTAAACGATTAAATATGGATTATCAGTTATTTACCATTGATTCTTCATCTCCTTCACCAAACCGTAAAGCCAGATCACAGAGGGCTTGTGTAGTGGACTCTACAGTCATTGGCTCACCATACGAGAATCTGTGGTTCTGTACCATTAGCAAACAAGAAGTCAATAACGTGTAAAAGGTCTTTTTAAGCTACAAGGAAAAATAAAACAGAGAAAGAGAAACCTCACTTGAGTCTCAACTCTTGCATGCTCGACAAGAGTACGAGCATCAGCAATTAAACCGCTCATGGCACAGCCAATATGGTCATCAATTTCCATAATCTTCTCCACACTGCTTGGCTCCTGAAAAATAAAATAAAAATAGTACTAACTTTGAGAAACATAGATTCCATTGGAGTAGCCAGACCAGTTAAGGCGAGGAGATACTGATACACTTATTAACTTGGGCTTAGAATGATGTTTTAAGATACACTCAAAAACAATACATAAGTAACATAGAATGCTTATACTTCATCCCTTCTAATGCAGCACCAGAGATTCAATTCGTTTTGAATTAAATAGAAATGATAAAATGAGAAAATTTAAGAAACAAAGAGATCAAATGTAAGCAGACAAACCAGCAAAGGAGAGGTGATACGCTTCTCGACAGCAAGCACAACTCCTTCCTTTGTCTTTACTCCAATTGCAGTAGAACCAAGCTGCAATAATCCCACACACACACACACACACACTCTAAATCTCAACAACAGCAATTAAACAAGAAAATGTGATCCAAACTCTGTAATACTCTAAGTCTAACTCTAAGAACCACACTAAATCATTATCCAAGAAGATCAATAAATCTTCAACTTTTCTCGATGCTGCTACTATTCACTCTCTGGCTACAATGGCAAAGCAATAAAACTGTCTAATGTGTCTAAGCAATCAAAGAAAGCCACTAAATAATTATCCAGGGAAGAACCATTTCTTCAACCTCAATATACAATATTAATGACTAATGACCGATAAAACAAAAGAGATATGAACTCATTTTCTTCAATTCATAAAAAAAAAAAGAAAGATGTTACCTTGATAGCTTCGATGGCGTACTCGACTTGGAAAAGCCTGCCTTCAGGAGAGAAAGTGTTGACTCCTCTGTCATACTCAGTCCTTCCAACACAACGCACAAAAAAAAAAAAAAAAATCAGAAAATCACAATTAAGCAAAAGCCCACGTTTGAAACATAAAAAAGGACGAAACTTTAAGTAAACCCAGAAGCAGAAGAGACCTAGTGAGAAACATCTTCTCTTCTTCCGCGACTTCGATCTGTAAAACCCTTTAGTGTCTCTGTCTACACACAGAAGAGTTAACAGATCTGGGTTATTAATATACGAGAAGGGAATGTAATCATATAAGAAGTTGTTGAAGAGAAGAGATGATACGAGCTGATTGATCGGTGAATTGGAGAAGCTGGATGCGTTTGGCTCGTCTTTATTAGCTTCTGACACTTCTTGAACAACAAGTTAGATTGATCCGAAACGTGTCGTTTTGAAATGGGCTTTAATAGGCCTAACTATCTTAGTCACGGGCCATAAGTAGGCATTCACTCTTTTGTTTTGTTTTTCTTTTTTTTTTCTACTCAGCATCGACTAATTCATTAACCAATTAACCAATGGACCGGGCAACCGGGGTACCATTCGGGTGTTGGTTTTATTTTAATCGGGTTGGATTTTTATGGTTATCGAAAACCATTCCCATTCGGATAATTTAAAACTTTGGTTCGGAACCGATTCAAGTGAACTTCGGTTCGGGGTTGATAAATTATTTTGATATTGGTATAACTCGCAATACTATCAGGTTTAGGTTTCAAATGGACTTTCGATTCTTCAGTATATCGGTTGTACTGAATGTAACCAATATAAATGTAAATGAACTGTAACTTGCAACACAAATAAGTAAGTGAAAGCATCAATTTCGCCATTGAACAAAGAAAATAACTATAAAATGACTCTAATTTGAAACGAAAACCAAACATCTTTATTTATATAAATAAAACAAAAAAAATGAGAGAATTCAAAGAAAACTAAAGCCAAAACCAAAACCAAATGAGAAACATATTATTTAATGAAATTAAAAACCAAAAACTTAAATAAAACTTCAAACTTCAACTTCAAACACCTCAACCTTCAACCACAAACTTTTCAAACTTCAATTTTCAAGACATAAGTAAAATCGGTTCTTTGGTTTTAAAATATTTTATTTGTACATATTTTGTAGCCAAAACATAAGTAAAATCGGTTCGAAAATAAAAGAAATGACAATTAACCTTAATCATTCAGAATCAACGAAAAAAACATATTTATCGATAGAAATAAAATCAAATAAACAAAACCATAAAACAAGAACTTAATTTCTCATGAAATGTTTTGAAAACATTTGATATAAAAACATCAAACTTCAGTCGCCATCTTCAACCATCGACTTTCATTTTTTAAAACCATCAACCTTTAGGTAATAGATAGTAATTTGGATTAATGTATTTTTGATACATATTAGGAATTGAGATCATGTTTGGTACAAGATCTTTTTGGGATTTTGAATGTTTCGGGTTCTATCGGATACCCATTTAAATTCGGGTTCGGTTCTGATAATACCCGTAACCCGAAGTACCATAAAACATGATCCATTCGGTATTTTATGTCGGGGTCGTTTCGAATTCATTTTTATCGGATCGAGTTCGGTTCGGATTTTTGGGTTTGATTTATTTGCACAGCCCTAACCGATATATTGGTACAAACTCAACTGACTAACCAGTTTAACCACACATACAAAAATACATAGCAACACTATGTAACACTCACTAGGTGATCTCTTGCTCGGAATAAACCATCTCTTAGACCACCTAATTCTACCACTAAAAACAGTTAACAAAACATGACAATAACCTATGAGACTCCTATATTAAGAGACTATTGAAGCACATAGCACCCTGGAACTTAGAATGGGACTGTTAAAACACAGCCAGTTACTGCATCGCCCATAAGACGCATACTCTCTCCAAAGAAAACCATAAGCTATAATCACCGGTTTTGTGAAACTGTGAAAGTTGGGTTGAGGCAGTGGCTCCATCCATGTCAAACCAGAACCCTGCAAGTTAAACTTTTTTTGCGAAAACACAAAGAACTAATATTGAAATTGTATTACTGTTACAATATTTTTTGAATCTCACATTATCCACTTGACAACGACCTTTACATGTATATATACGCGTCTGTATTTTAGATATGCAGTCTCTGATTCTACTGTACATGCAGAAGGTCTTGGTGGGACAGAAAGATTGTCGTCTTTACTCGAAATTTCTCTCTCAAGTCTCAATAGTATATATTTTTATAAAAAAATACTTTTATTTGAAAAATATTTATATTTTTGTTGCTGTTTTAATTCTTGATTAGAAATTGAGTTCATAAAAAGCTCATGGGGCTATGGACATCACAAGAATCAGCTTAAAAACATCTAAAGACTTTGTACTAGAACTTGAATGAGTTATGAAAAGTATCAGTTGCATACATGAATAATATCAAGGGCCTGACTGGTTCAAATACAGCGGTTGCGATTGTGAGAGTTTGCGGATCTGGGTGGTTGCAGTTTCTTACGGTTTTAAGAGATTTGTACGATTGGTACTGCGGTTAGAAATTAATGCATTTGCGGGATGTTTATGACTGGTTAACTACCAAACGCAGCAGTGGTTAAATTAATAATATTTACATTTTCTATAATTATAAAACTTTCAAAAATCATAATATTATAATAAATATAAAAGACATATTTAGAGAGTTGTAGTTTTAATTTTTTTTAAATTATAAATAAAAATTTTTATTTTAAAAAATTATAATATTAATTAAATATATAGATCTCTTTTAGTATTTTATAATTTCAAATTAAAAATTTTATTGAATATTTTATTTTTATATTTATATTATTTTTTAAGAAAAATAAAAAAAATTATCATTCCGCAACCGCAAACGCTAGTTGGAACCAGCTTTTGAATTCAGAACGGTTTAGAGCGATTCAGAACGGTTTAAAGTGGTTTGAATGATTGTTGGAAAATGCTAACAACCGCTACCAACCGCAAAAATTGTGTTTGCGGTGATAGCGGGAAAACCAGTCATGTCCTGAGTGCATGATGGATATTGAGAAGTTATAATTTTTTGTAGGGAAGTGATATATGGCCCATGATGTTTAATGTTTATACTAGATCTCGATCCGCACAACCGTGCGGGTATTATTTTTATTTAAATTAAACATTTAATTTTCTATGTATATATATTTATTTTAGATCATTATTTAGTTTTAGTCTAATATTAAATGTTTCTTTAAGAATTTTAAATATAATAATTTTTAGTTCATATGTTGTAAAATGTTTAAAACCATCGCATGTGCTGATGACAAAAACAACCACCATATGTATTCTATCTTCTTATTATATATTTATATTATTGTATTTCTATTTAATTATTAAAAAAATTAATATGGCATGAAAAACATATTTGATAACTATTTTATATTTAATTTATTTTAAATTTTTACTCGTCCTTTAAAACTGGATTTCATTTTAGTAATATTTTTACATTTCTTCATTTACATAATACATTATTGTATATAAAAAAATCTAATATATTTTGTTCTTATACATGTATTGTAGTCTTTCATCAAATTATTATGTTAACATAAATATTTTATATGTATAAAAATAAAATTTATAATCTATCACTTTAATATAACTTTTTCATATGTAGTTCAATATAATAAATTTATTTTAACATGTATAGTTATGATTATAAAATAGATAAGTGTATGATAGAATTTTTATTTAAAATTTAATAAATGTTAACTATATATATTATTGCATCATAATATTTTATTGCTAATTAAAAATTAGTGAAATATTTACCTACATTTGTTTTGAAAATTAATATATTGTTAAAATATTTAGGTCAACATAATAATATTATTTTAATATGATTTATTTTGATTATATAATTGATAAAAAAGATAGAATATTTATTTTCCATTTTGTAAACAATAACTGAATATATTAGTGTATAGTATATTCAAAACTAATCACGAAATTAATTAACATATTTACATATAATTTTTGAAAATTAATATCTGTTAAAATCTTTTTAAACAGATTTTTTTCGAAATTTTAATATATGTATGATTTAAATATAAGTTGAATTCAGTATAGTTTTAATTTTATTTATGAAATCCCTAAAATATTGGGAAGTTATTATCTTTTGTATAATATTAAAGTTATTAATGATTGAATAATGTAATGTATTTTATCTAATATGAAAATTAATGATGATTAAAAAATGATGTGATCAACTCTAGTTGATAGTTTATTTTATTAAAAATCACACATGAATTAGAAGTCATGACTTTTCTTTTAATATAATAGATATGTGTAAACATAAAAATTATTATATGATATGATGTTTCAGAAAAAAAAAAGAAACGTGAGGAAGATAAAGATGCAAATACTCTAATTATTATTATTATTTTATGTTCCGTAAACGGCGGTAGGCCTAACGGCTAGCGATGTTAGAATCACAAAACACGTTTTCTTGGAGTTTACCAATTACCATATCAATTTTTTTTGAGTTTTAGTAATCTTGTTCAAATATCAAAACAAATCAGTGAAGGTAAGAAATAATTTATACTAGTGGATTTTAATGTATAACTAGATTTGGATCCGCGCTTCGGAAGCGCGGGATAATGTTTTGCTATAAATTTATGAACTCGACTAATTAATTTTTGAGCTCTAGATTTTAGTGAAAATTGCATAATTAGGATATTCAGTTTTTTTGTGGATACCATCTGATTATACGTATATATATGTGTGTTGTCTCAGATTGATTATTTCAAATATAGTATTCGAAGTGGATCTAAATTATAGGGAAGTTTTAATATTATGAGTTATATTTTAAGCTATATATTTTTGAGTTTTTTATATAATTTTTTAAAAAAATATATAGGGTCATAAGTTATGGGTGATTGATTGTATATATATATATATAAATATATAATATAATACATTTATTAAATAGTTTACCTACATTATTTTTTTATAATTTCTTAGAAAATTTTATTAACACAAAAAATGATATTAGACAATAAAATTATAAAGAATTAATAAACTTACTTTTAGTAAAGCCCAATTATACATTCATCAAACCCAAGCCCAAAGACTAATATAAAAAACCGACAATTATTTTATGTAGTCGAAAAAAAAAATCAGATAACTTTCTGTCTTAAAAATAATGTTCTGTAAGGGAGACTGGGGGAAAGTCTCGACGTCTCCACACTGGGTAATCTTCAAATTTCTGGTAAAAGTATATGTATCTGTGTAATTTTCGTTCTTAGAAAATAAAAGTTTCAGGTAAATCTTATTTTCAATTGTTGTTTTATATCGCAGATCGAGTCTGCCGCTCAAACCGGATAGCGAGATATGAAAGGCGATCTGATACACACAGTGACGGATCCTGCTGAATTTAAAGGGTTTCATGGCTTATTGGTAACAAAAAAATACTTGGTGTACTATTAAGGCAATTTCACAGAACCGTGAAGGTAAGACAAAAATATAATCTGTAATATTTTGTATAATTATTTTTTGTATTATTAAACCCAATTTGTTATTACAACGGTTTATAGAGCCTAGTTGCTCTGTTATTCAAATTATTACTAACTTTTCTAATTTGTCATAGATATTACTTCGACTCCCTTTAAATACTTGCTTGCAAAAAGAAAGAAATCTGGTCTCAGACTACACTCACTAAAGGTAAATAATTATAATTGTTCATATATAATTTTTAAAAAAACCTTACGCTTCATATTCCATAATCTATGTAACAGATACATTTTTTTATTGTTAAATACAGAGGTCATCAATTAGGAGGATCGCAGCTGTGACTATATTCCAAGATACATGTTGTATAAAGAGACACGCCGGTAAAAATCCTTGTATAGCTGGGATCAAATGTGCATGATTATTCATTCAGATTACATGTTTCTCTTACTTCTACATAGCTGACGTAATTTTTTTTTTTAATATTATCGCAGGTAATAAGCAAGAAGAAAAACTTTGGAGATATCACAAATTGTCATGGCACTATAAAGAATCCAAGTTATATATAAGGTAATATTTTTCAACTCACATGTATTAGTCCTGACTTAGTAATAGAACTGCTCTATTAAAGTTCATTTTGCCTTATTTGAGCAGACACATATAAAAAATAAACAAATCGCCACTGAAGATATCAAATATAGTGCCACAGTAGAGAAATAATCGCCACTGAAATAAAACATAGGTCTGTGAAAACTAAGAAATCAACGTAATAAAACATAAAAAATCAGAATCAGATATTTTGAAAAATCTCTTTGAAAACAACATTTCTTGTTTGTTTCTGAGGCTTGCCATTCTCGTCAACAATCAGTATCTTCAGACCCTTCTTGGATGTGACTCTAGAGATAGCAACATTGAGCTGTCCATGGGAAAAAACCGGGCGTGGTAAATATATACCAACACGTGATAGTGTTTGCCCTTGGCTTTTATTAATCGTAATAGCAAAGGCCACAGAAACTGGAAGCTGCCTTCTCTTCATCTTAAATGGTAACTTATTGTCTGATGGAGTAATGGACAGTCTAGGAATAATAACCACTTCCCCAACTTTCTTTCCTGTAATAACTCTTGCTTTCACACAAAAGTCAGACATCTATAATCTGCAATCTAGTTTCATTCATCAATCCTCCAACATGATCAATATTCCTCAGCAACATGACAGGGCATCCAACTTTCAACTTAAGATGATGATTTGGTAAGCCAGATACCTTTAAACTGTTTAGAAAATCTGGTGTTAGAGCCTGATCATTGACAGATCGTGTATCAGACGGGTCGATGCTGTCAGAGCTAAGATATACTTTCTCTTCACCTGAAAATATGCAAATATATTTTTTATACATGTTTTTGAAATAAGGATAAATATTATGTGCATTAAAAACGTACTAACCATTTAGAGTATCCAACATATGCTGATTTATATTGTTCACATCCTCATTTGTAGGGCATAGAATCGCTCTCTCCTGAAAAAAAATAGGATCATTCTGCGCCTGTAGAGCTGTTGCATCTCCATAAATTTCTTTGCTGATTGATTCAATAGGATCGTTTGCATCCATAATCAAAAACTCATCTGGAATAGTGATAATTGCATCACCATCATTGGGCTCGCCAACCACTCCATCTCCAACATCCAATATCCACTGTGAAAAAGATTCAAGTTCCTTCAGCTCCTCTGCAGTCATATCAGTCGACAACAATCTCATATTCTTTGTTAATTTAAGCACTTTGCAATGTTTCCACAGATACGACCTATTTAGAGAATTCGACACAATGTCAGCCCTCGAGCCACCATTTATAACAGGCGGTACCTGTCTAAAATCTCCACCTAACACAACAACTTTACCAGCAAATGGCTTCTTCTCTTTACTTCTCATAATGTCTGCTAAGCTCCTATCTAGCGACTCAAAACAATGCTTACTCATCATCGGTGCTTCGTCCCAAATAATCAGCGAGGCTTCTTTCACCAAATTAGCATCATCAGTACCCGGTGGCAAATTACAGAAATAATACTCATCAGGATTGATTGGTATTCCGAATCTCGAATGTGCAGTCCGTCCTCCTTGTAACAGAAGTGATGCAATACCACTTGAGGCAACATTCAACACAATCTCACCTTTGGACCTAATGGCAGCAGATAAAAATCTCCACAAAAATGTCTTCCCTGTTCCACCAAATCCATAAACAAAGAAAAATCCACCTCTTTTTTCTGTAACAGCATCCATAATCTCCTCGTAAATCACCCTCTGCTCATCTGTCATCTTCACGATGTCCCTATCATGCTCTTCCCTCAACTCGTCACGGTTGTAGCTCAGCTCATCAGAAATCAAAGCATTTTGTAAATGAGCAACATCGCGGAAGGGCTGAGGCATATCTGTCCAATTCGATAGTGAAGTTCCATGGCTTTTCAAAATTTTCTCAATCTCCAATAGAGCTCCTTCTTTTTTGTCTGCACCACTTAGAATCAATCCTGTACAAATAAACGATTTATATAAATTTAGGAGTAATGGCCGAAAGCATGTAATCTCAAGTTAAATAAAAGTAAATTTTTTAATTTTTAAAAATAACCTGGTCTATCCAACTGTTTCCTCTGCCTATACTGAATGTCTTCTGACAGATACTCCCATGTATGTTCCCAAACTTTTTCTGGCTTTGATAAAGTCATGGACATGAGCATAACAGCAAATGCATGTCGCAGTTCCCCTGCAGAACTCGAATAGCTTGACCTGATTATATCATCGATGTATTCTTGATCATCTTCTAACAGACCACGAGCAAAACACGCTTCTTTGAACGAAGCGTATAGCACACCATTAAAAGTCCTTATATCTTCAAAGCTGGTCGGTCCACGAACAATATTCAGCAACACACGTAAATAATATGCTTCCTCATACTTTCTTGGTGCATAAGTAATCCTTCCAAGGCAGAAACCTCTTTTTCTTTCCTGTAAGATTCTTTCTTTTTTGTTCCAGACAAACATTGTTGGAATTTGAGCCAAAGTTAACTTTCTAGCAACAGAGCTAACCTTGTTCAACTCAAACCATGCCATGAGATAGGTGTTCTGAACCAGAACTCGACTTGTTACTTCCTCATATGTGTCGTCATCTTTAAATATGATAATCTGCTTTCCAGGCAAATGAAATTGGATTTTCTCCACTGGGACTGATCTGTAATGAATAGGAAACTTGAGAGTTCTCCATGAAAATTCACAGGCAGATACATATCTGGAAAATAAAAAAAATGTCAAGTGAATGTAAATGCCATAAAAATGACTAATACATAGAAGTACATATATATAATACCAAGATGTATGTGATAAATATCTGCCATCGAAAAAATCTTTAATTTCATTGTTTTCTTCTTGGTTGCCATTCTGGTTCGCGTCATTGTTCTCCAAAGAAGCTCCTTCTTTCGGAGGTTCAACAGCAACAGTAATCCGATCCTGTCCCTTGTTTATATACTTGAATAAATACTTGATAGAACCCGACTGATTGCACCACTCCACATTAATATGAGGTCTGTACCTAACAGACAGTGTTCTGTTATATGGTATATCATATCTATTGTCGCACTTGAAACCCTTCTTATCCACAACACGGCCATTATCACGTCTCTTATATATTGGAAACCCCTCTTTATTAACTGTAGTTGTGGTCGCATAAGCCTTTGGAAACATCTTAGAACATTTCCCGTTCTCCATACATGGCGATTTCAAGTTTACAACTCCACAAGGACCATGAATCATCATGTCTTTAACAACTTCATAAAGCTCAGGGTCTTCATCTTTGTCCGGAATCTCAGCTGAAATGATTTCGTCAATCTGGTCGGTTGATTCGAGTTTATAACTGGGGTGCATAAATAACAATATATGAGCATGCGGCAATCCACGTTTCTGAAATTCCACAGTATACATTGCTGCACAAAAATAAAAAAATATAAGAGGATAAATATACATATTTAAGAAAACTAAATTAGGTGTCTCAATAAATAAAAATTAACAATAATAACTTACATGCAACCGTTTTGCCTAATAACTCGTAATCGGTTAAATCTGTCATAAGTGAGTCCAACTTCATCTTGAAAACTCTAGAAATGATTTCTGGCCTATCCTCTGCATTCAAATTCACCCGAGCCAGATACCTCATAATCTCCGGCCATTTGGGATTGCACGTAAAGGTGATGAACAGAGTAGGGAAACCATAATGTTTACAAATAGCCATTGCGTCGAGATAGTTATTCTTCATGTACCTTGGTGAACCGGTGAAAGATGCAGGCAAAATGAAGCGTGAACCTTGATCATTCATATCGACTTTCCCATTGTTCTCAAACTGCTTAATCGAGTCGAAACTGTCGGACCTCAAACATTTCTGATTCAACTTTAAGTAACTGAGCCGGTTAGTCTCTACAGTGGTGAATGCATCAACCAAAAACTGCTGAAATAATCTCCTTGAGTGCAGCAGAGTTTGGCACTCTCCATCTCTTTCAAATAGCCGAAAGGCAAACCATTGCCTCATACTTATGTCCTTTCTCTTTAGTTTCTCAGTAGCAGGGGAATCCCTTTTTTTTATTCCAAGTTTGAATCCATCTTCTCCATAGGAAAAAATAAGGGGATATTGAAGGGCAAGATATGCAGGATGTATCTCACTAATTCTTTTTAACCAGCCTGTTTGTTTTTCTTGTAAAACAATGTCACGCCTATCCATCTCCAAATTAAAGTCACTAGGAATTAAAGCAGCAACCTCCGACGCGGTTGGAGTGTCATAAGTCCTTCCATCTTTCTCACGATTACTCACAATCCTCATGTGGAACGTTTCGGAAGGTTGCATGGTCAATCTTTCCCTTGCTTGTCGAAACTGCTTGACATAAGGATTAACTTCGTCAAGAACTTTAATTATATCCTCAATAATCTCCTTTCTCAACTCTTGCTTCTTGGCTTTATCTACTTCTGTCATGTATTTGCTGAAAGAAAAGAAAAATTAATACTATTATCACACCGCCATGGCCACTTAATTTTACCATAAAGAATAGGATGTTAAAGTAAATACCTCATAACAGAGTATCTATCATCAACCTCAGACTCAATGTCCACAATGTATAGCTGTGAAAATTTTGCCGAGTCACCAGAAGGTGGTTTCATACTGCCCATTAAATGGTAGTTTTCTCCTTGCATTGTAAACGATCTTGGACCAACACCATTAGGAAAAGAGCGATCAACTTTACCACCAAGAGATGTAAAAGAGAAGAACATGTTCAGTGATCTTAAATTTTTTTGGTAGTATCGACTTTTCGCATCTTTCCCATAAAGAAGTTGTTTTATAACTAAAGGACTCTCCCTCAACATAGGCAGTTTGACTTGTCCTTGTCCACAACAGAGCGAAAATACTGGATCCTTCTTCGTTCTAGTTTTTCGGTCTAAACGTTCACCATACCACAATTTTGCCGTGCAGAACTTACACTTCCAAGTAGGATTACCCTCGTCAACATATGCTGAAAATCATTAAAACATACTATTCAGTTGTAAAACAAAAAAAAATATTGAATCAAATTGTGAAACAGTTACTTACCAATTTTTGTGAGCAAAGTCTTTGATGTATCAATTTTCTTACTCTCTCGTTTTTTAGATTCCTGCGCTTTAGCCCTTTTAAGCATAGCTTGAATGTCAAATGTGGGTGAATCCACATCTCTAAATATATATTCTGAATGAGATGAAAGGTTAGAATATGTATCACTTCCTTCACTGCTTAGATCATATTCCTGAGCATACTAGCCTTGTCCTACGCGTGCCACATTTGTTGTTTTAAGTTCACTACACATAAAATAAATGACATAAGCCTCAAAATACATAAAAAAGGTTTCTAACCTGATGTGAAAAAATTAGGAATATCTGACCCTGTGGAATCTATTCCCCCATATCCGATGTTAAGAGCTAATACACATGACAAATATAATTTGACATAGCGTTCAAACTACAACAATTACAACTCCTGTTATAAAATATGTAAGAAACTTACGACCGTCAAACTCCACACATGCTGGAGTTGTAAAATGTTTCGCATTCGGAAGTTTAGCTGTATCACAATCAAATTCGTAAAAACATAAAAAAACATATAAAGCGTATAAGATATTATTTATGAAATAATGATATTTGATTTTTACACTTGCAGCTTGCCATACTGCTAGATGCTGCATATGGACTTTGCAAACCACCGTCAAATCTTAGTGGAGTTCTATTCATCATTGGCGACCGCGAGCTTGGAAGACAGAAATTAGGTACGTTTGGTATATTCTCCAAGATTCTGCCATAAATAGATTCTGATGGTATAGTCTGATTGCTTGGTTGAGTTTGAATCATTGACATAGGGGTGCAAGGCATATCTCGAGTATTGTGGGCTGACATTTCTACTCTCGGTAATTGAACATGAGCTGCACATATATTGATATCACGATGGGTTATCACAAATAACAATCACCTCGATGCAAAAAAAAATTTCAGTGTTGAACCTTATGGATCATTTTAAATATTAGTATGAATAAAACCTTACATACCTGAGGTAGTCTGGCTGGATCGTCTCGCTTGTATATCACCAAGCGCACTGCTTGTTATGTTCATTGGCATTTGCCTCATGGTATTCTTAAGCCTTCTGAGGGACATAGCTGTGAAACAACAATCAACATATCAATATGTTAGTAGGTTATATAAAAATATCTTCGTCATCTTATAGGGCTTTATATGAGTAAATATAGTTTCGTGGGTAACTCACAAGCATCATATGTGTTTGTTCTGTTAATCTCGATACGATTGGCTTGTTGTCCAGAATCAGTGTCTACAAAATATATTGATTTTACTAAAGATAGACAGTCAGAATTTAGATACAGAGACGATAGTTCCTATCAATTAAGCAAAAAAAAACAAAAACTAATAGTGGAAATTGTTTATGTTTTTACGATCTCAGGAAGACATTAATATACTACAGATTTCCTAATTCCTGTGGATATATAAAGCAGCATATATATATATATATATATATGGAGAATAACAGGGAGCCAAGAAAACCGTTTGTATGAGGTATGTTGGTGACATCGCCTAGCACATCTGCTATGTTTCTCTTTTGTTTTTGACTGATTGCCGTAGAATTATTATTCTCATCATATAGCTGTTTACGTTTCCTTGGCTGAGAAGATTGACCATGGGGAAACATCAACCTGTCGTCTTTCTTCATTGCAACTTAGTTGGTTCATAAAAATTTTGGATTGTTATGACGATTCTGCAAATAAAAACGAATAAAACCTTATTTGGATACGATTTAGATTTGTTTTAATAGGTGTCAATAGTATATACAATAACTTTGAAGAAAAAAAGGTTCGTGTAGAAAAGATCATAACAACTGATGTGATTTTTATTTGATATCCAAACAATCTGAAATAAAACTAAAATGTTTAAGTTTTGTAACAACTGATATGATTTTATATATTTGGATTATTACATTGATAAAAAAACCAATTCCTGTATAAATCATTCAGAAATTATTAACGTTATTTTCATATGTTTCAGTAAGGAGATTCACCATATCATTCTCACTATAAGGAATCAACAATATGCATCCGTTACATGATTGTTTCTTCAAATCAGGTACGAAACGATATTTAATCATTATTATTATGAGTTTTAGATATATTATAAGAATTATATTGTAGATATGTAATATTAACAATAAATATGACTAATATTATAAATAGAAATCTAAAAAAAAATATCTACTCAAAAATATAATTCCCAATTAATAAATAAACTTATTATTAGATAAATTAATGAACAACATAACGATGCGCAAAAACAAAAAGCTAAAAAAAACACCATGACAAATTCTTGTGTTTGATAACACTTATTTAAAAACTAAAAAAAAAAACTAAAAATAAAATGAACTTCATCACATCGAGACGATCCACCATCCTCATTTCTTGCCATTCTTATTATTCTTCCAACTCAACTCTTCGTTGCTCATCTTTTCAACTTTGATACTTTTATTAGGCCTCATTTTTGATGTGGAGTTGTTGTCTGGGAGGTCATCCAACTCGTCTTGCGTTCGCTTAGAAGGAGTTTTCGACTGAAATCCTTCAGTTTCATCAGTGTAAGCTAGTAGAGATACCTAGACAATAAAAAACCATATCATCATATATAGTTGGTCATAAAAACCAAGGGTCGACAGATATATAAAGAGCTATAAATATACACACAAATAAAACATGTCACGAAATAGATTATGCTTTAAATTACCTCAGAAACAGAATTTGACGACCCCCCCCCCCTTTTCGGTTAAAGCATCCGACTGAGAATCAACCATGGCCGTGTTGTAAATTGACCAGACTTTTAAGACCTTGTAAATTTCATACCCCTTACTGATGTTATCTTTTACGACATCAACACCAAACTTGAATGTCTTGCCAACAATGTCAATGATACATGGAGGCAACATCTCAGGATCCTCTAGCTAAAAAAACAACATTAAGTAATTAAGTTACAGCTTTTTTAAATAAAATTAAAAATAAAAATTTGATACCTCTTCCAATGATCCGTTTAGAATTTTGTCAGCTTTCACTCCTAAAAGCGGGTTGGCAATCCAATCTAGAAGCATCAATTTTGTTTCAGCTGTATCATCTTTAACCTTTAAATGTAGTTTGAACCTGTAAACAAAGGAACAACTAAATATTTATAATTATCGTAACAAACAAAATATATTTATTTATAGCAAAATATAATACTTTGGTTCGACGTTTATGACATTCTGATTGCACTTTTCACACCAGAAGAATGGTTTGGTGCTGACTGACGGTGGATCGAGAACTTTATAAGTCCTGTGTTGACATAACTCACAGCCAAAATAATACCAAGCATAGTCGGTATCTATAGCATAGATTGTAGCCACACACTTGCATTTTCCAACCTTTGAACACAATCAATAAAAATTCATCAAACATGTTCTATAAAATAAATCAAAATATTTGAGTGTTTAATATAAACCTGAGAGGAACTCAACAGCTCAGTAATAGTTATATCATCTATCTGAGACCAAGTCTCCATTTTATTTTGAGTTTCAGGAACTGTTAGCTGTTTTCCTTCTTCGGATGTTTCAGTTAAACTCAAAGTATCACACCTAAGCTTGAACCTGTATACCATACATCATTAATCTATACAATAGGTATTAAATTAATATTTGTAGATAAAGGGGCCAGAATCTATACACTTGTTTTAGCTCCTCTGCTTCTTCAATGTTGGGGTCAAAAACCAATTGAGTTGAATCAAAAGCATTGGAAACTTGGATTTTACCTTTAGAAATAAATTACAGAAAACGCCTTAAGACATTGGAGATTTTTGCGCATATAATATGTAAACACATTGCAATTTACAAACCTCTAAATGAACCGAGTTTTGCAAATCGGAGCAAACACACAACCACTCCAAACTGTGCCTCGTCTCTATGAGACTCCATTTTCTCAGCGAACTTACCCCACAAACAACACGCAATTCGTTGATCACTACAACCGAAAGAGTAATATCACATATTAGAGGAAAAATGTTGTAAATTATATTGTTAAAATATAATATATTTGTAGATAAAATATATACTTAGCGTCTCTTAAGGTGAATTCAATTTCTTTTCTCTCCTTTCCACCAGAATTGAGAGTTTGAAGCTCTGATACATCTATGGCCTGTCCAAGGATGTCTAAAACATTTACAAAATCAAGTTAGATTAATGTATCATAAAAATATTCAGTGCAAATATTGAAAATTATCATAAACAATTTACCTATCAAAAAATCAGTATCCAATTTACCAGCAAGAACAGAATCGAATGATGCTAATGCAAGGAACATGTCATCGTCTTGGAGGTCCGATGACTTGATAACCGTTTGGTTGATGAAAGTAAGCTTGTGGATGTTGTTTGTTGGCCGGTAATTCTTTCCAGCAGGACTAACCTGAAAGTTCTCAACAGTCATCCAATTTCCTACTGTGCATTCCTCCCCCAACGACTTAATGTAATTATTCTTGCATGTAGCTTGAATTTTCAAGCCCTGCAAGTTAACATAGAAAACAATGAGAATTGAGTATGAATGAAAATATAACATTATCATCTCACAAAATACATACAGGAAAATGAAATACTACTTAATAAACCTACGTTACAGTTACCATATATGAGGAACATGAAAATAATATACCTTTTTGTCCACAAGTATGATTTCCAGACTTTCACCAAACCCAACAAATGATGGCTTCCATGTGTGCAGGACTTTAACATGGATTAACCAAGTCCATTTCCAAGTTTTGACCTCATCAAGGTAAACACATTTCTTTTTGGAAGACATTTTATCAACAACGGAGAAAGAAGACTTGATTTATGCGAACAGAATTCACCAGTATATATAATACTGGTGAAAGGCGATAGAATAGCATAAGGATATATCTGAAACAGTTAGGGAATATTCTGATATCAGTATATCTTTTGTTTATAAAGTTGGTTTATATTTTGCAGAAACATAATCAAATCAATTACCATCATATCCAGTAGTTTAAGAATCCCGGAGTTTAAGATATTATAAATGTTTTTGTGTTTATCTTTTAAATCTCTTGTTAGAATAAGAATATTATGTGATCAATATATACAGTTAAGCTAATGATAGTTGATATAATTTAAATAAACAGTAATAAACTGACCCGGAATATTTTGATTGTTTGTTAGAATCTGATTTTTCCATTACGTAAGTTTATTAAAGTTGTTACAATTAAGAATAAGTTATGGTATATATCGGACGTGACTGCTTGATTGCGTAATATGATATTTTGCAGTTTTTAATTATTTTATTCTATAATAGGCATAATCTCAGTTGGTTTGAACAACTTTATATTTATTTTGTTTTTTAGTTTACGGAAAGTATATACCTATACTGGAGATTTGGTACGTAAGGTTATTGCGAGATTTCTGTGTTTAACAGAATTCCATTGTTTTTGTTGGTTTTTTTTAGAAACTATTAATTCTTTTATAATTAATCCAGATGATAATAGCGTTGTTTTATAAAATTTCAGTAATGATATACAGCATATCACAATTTCCTAAGGAGGAACAACATAGATGCATCTGTTACATGATACTAATACATAACAGGTACGAAACATCTTTGATCTAATCAATACTATTAAATAACACTTGGACAGTATTATTAGAACTGGATTAGGGATGTAACTGATTCTGGATAGTTAGGAAATTGGGATATGAAAGTTTTTTCTACTTAAGATATTAGTTTATAACTATTGTAGAGTTAATAATTGTCTTATGAAAGTAATAATAATATCAATAATATAAAAACGAAGTCTTTATTGAATTTATTGGATGCAGGAAAAATTCCTATGCCAAGAATATAGAAAAAACCAAAAACAATAAGTAGAAAAACACCAACGGAAAACAACCTAATCTAGAAAAAAACACCGAAACAGACAAAGCATCGCAGTGATGCATTAATATTCTTCAGCCACTTTTACGCCCGGCACTCTCACGGCTCTCTAGTGCTTCATGCTTCTTTTTTGATTCAGTTGAATTCTGGTGAAGTTCATTTGCTTTTTTCCAAATCACATCATGAAGAGTCCAAACTTTGCTGGCACTGAAATTTTCCACTTGAGAGAACTCGTTATGTTCATCAATTGTAATGCCAAATCCATAATAGTTACCAACTATAGCAACTAAATGAGGAGGCAGCGAATCAGCAAACTCATCATGTATAAATAATATTGTCAAATCATTAGACATTATAAATATATATATCAATATACATGTCAAAATAATATAATAGTGATAACATTTATAAAACGAAAGTTTACCTCATTCAAAGAAGCACTAACGATTTTAGCAGCAGGGATTTCCACCATAGACGTTGCGACTGAATCGAGAAGTGTGAATCTGGACTCACCGGTCTGATCTTGCACAAGCAAGTCTAACTTGTACCTGAAAATTAAAGTACATAAAAATTTAAGCACATTATGTTCCCATCAAAAATAAATGGGATCTTAATGAAGTCGTTAAGGAGTTATATTATTACCTTGGAGACACCTTAGTAACTGCTTTATGGCAAGATGTACACCACCAGCTTGGAACATCCGTTTCACCAAATATTATAGTTTGTTTAAAAACCTTATTTTTGCAGATAGCACAAGCTACATAATACCATCCATTTATGGTGTCAATGGCATAAACAGAACAAATAACTCTGCAGTTTCCACCCTACACAAAATCACAATTTGCCATTTAGTATTATTATAAATGCATGGAATGGTTTTCTAAAAAACGTATCAATGTTTATAATGCAAAGTAAACTCGATATTTACTCGGCAGTGTGCATGTTAAAGTACAAATATTAAACCAAATCAATAATATTAAAACCTTAGCAGAGCGTCTCATCTCTTGAATGGTTTTGAAAGGGTACTGTGACCACCTCACACTCTTTTTTTGATCTGGCATCTTGTCAGTGACATTTTGCACAACAGATAGATAGTTACCATCATCACGAAATCTAAATGTAGAAACCAACAAAAAACAATAATTAATTCATTAACATATCAAATATTATTTTATATAACAATACTTTCTTTTGTTTAATTGCTCGTGCTTCCTCTATGTCTGGGTTGACAATCAGCAGCGATGAATCAAAAGCATTGGATAAATGCAACTCGCCTGAAAAATATAAAGCATATTGATTTGAATTATACAGGATGAACAAAACGCCAAAAAATATTGATTTCGTGATGAAAAAATTTTAACTATGTTATCGTAACTTATATTCCGTTTCCAATACCTTTGTAGTTACAGATTTTAGCAAATCTGAGTAGACATATATCACCAATTTTCAACTGGTCGACGTCTTGTGATAAATTAGCAGCTAGTTTTCCCATAATCAAGCACGGAAGGCGTATGTTGCTGAGATAATCATTAAATATAATCAATTACATTAAATTAAAGTCTTAATAATTCATAAACCACAACTTACTTGATATCTCTAAGAGTAAACTCGATAGTAGTAACTTCTTTTCTTTCGTTATTCTCAAGCTTCACTACACCAAGGTCAGTGATTTCACCAACAACATCTGATATAAATTAATGTTAGTTATATCAAGTTATGAATTCCATAAATAAATACATTACTTAGAAAGAAACAGTTTACCAATACGGAAACGTGGGTCACTTGAACCATTTGATATGCTGACAAAATCATGGAGCTCAAGAAACATGTTTGGACATGCAAGTGGACAATCAATTATCGATGTTTCTTTCATGAAATGCATCTTGAAAACATGGCTGGTGTGTCTATCAAGACCACAGGCTGAACCTAATGTAAAGTTAGTGATAACTTTCCATTCACCAACACCGCATTGTTTCTCAAATTGCTGAAGTAAGAATTGCTTGCAAGTGGCATGGATTTTGATTCCCTAACACGTAAAAACAAAATCGAATGAGATCATATATTAATCATAATAAAGAAACGCAAGGCAATAACAGGGTGTTACATTCTCGTCCGTCAAAACCATGTGAAGAGAAGCACCAGCTTGGTGGCTGAATGATACCCACGTATGGAGCACCCTCACTCGAACAGACCACATAGTTTTGAAAGGACTAACATCACTCAAGCTGCTGATCTTAAGAACAGAATCCATACTAATTTTTTTTCTCTTATAATCTGAAGTTTTAGAATGGTTGTATCTTCTGTGCGTCGAGTGTGCTATTTATATAGATGTGGTTTAGGAAATCTATTAAAATGTAGCAAATGAAATAATAGATTTTAAGGAATATTATTGGGATATACGATAATATAGTTGAGATTGTAAAATGGATTATTGTTTAGATTACAAATTTTTTTCAAATAAAAATAGTTATATCATTCGAAATAGAGATTTTGTTGTAACTCGCAAATACATTATTTTTAGGTTCTCTCAATTTAAACCGTTGATGTAGGAATATTCATGTGATAAGCAATATTCGAAATCCTTTTTGTTTGATCAAAACGTTTTATGGTCAGGGGTTCGATATATGTAGGTTATGATTATGCTTAGTTGAGATTTTGTACCAGATTATTGTTAGAAGAATATTATAAACGATTAACAAAGATAAGAAGAATATTACATGGTATATCGGTTAATTGTTTTGAAAACAATTAGTGAATTTCACTTTCGAATGGAACAAAGAAGCGTTAAAAAAGTATTAATCTATCTGATATGTTCAGGCTAAAGTTCTGTGTTTTTTGATAGTTACATAGGTGAATAACGATTCAAAAAATTTTCTTCGTTTGGGTGAGTTAATTATAGATGAACATGAACATTAGATACAAAATCGGTAGCATATATTGTTCGACATCTACAATTAAAACGTGCATGAAAATTTATATTTGTTTATGGACAGGTGAATCATGAAGTTGTGCATTGCTCAATGAAAAAGCAAAGAAAAAGTTGTGTATGTGTCTATGTATGCGAACAATTTACGGTCTAAACAAACTCAGATTCTTAATCAACGGTTGATAGTGCATAATGATATTTTCATCCGATATAACAGCTGAATTAATTAAAAAACACTTTAATAAAAAGCTTAGATTAAAACATAATGCAGTGGCATTCAGCTGTAAATACTTTCAAAAACCAAGAGTTCCTCAAAAAAAGGCCTTGTGTTTTAATAGTATTGATACAAACAAGTTAAAAACAACAAAAAATACTTGTTCTAAAAAACAACAACAGCAAAATATAATTTTAAAAGCAACGAAGATCGGTAAAGTACTAATCAACAACGGTCCAATCTTGTATATTTCAGTTTTTTCGACTGCTGGAATAAATATTTGGCAAAGAAAAAGAATATTGTATTTACAAAATAATAATAGTTTATGTAAAAAAAAGGTATCCTATCTAAACGTAAAAAATATAAAATCAAATGATAACGAAACTAATATTCCATACACCTTAGAGGCTGGTGCAATTTCATGTTGTCCAAACAAAAACTGGTTTAATTTCCAAAAACATTTTGTAGAAGAAAATATTAGATTTGAGTTACATTAACATTTGCTAATTAACTGAAATAGAACTGTGGATAACATATCAAAAAAATGTGGATAACATACTGTATTTTTTATATTAGGATGGCAAAAACCGTAAACGTGGTAATTTATTTCCGACAACAAAAAAGGTCCATGTCGAGCGAGAGTGTCAATTCCCACGTTTTAAGTGACATTTGAAAGGCAATAACTCCCCAAACAGTCAGTACAGTTAAAATTTTCCTCTTTTATATATTTCACACACTCTCCTCCTTCTTCCACTTCATCTACCTCTCTCTCTCTCTCTCTTTTTCTTTTCATTTTCAGTAAGGATTTTAAATTCCTAGAGATAGAGAGAATGACTAAAGTCTCTGTTGGATTGCAACTTGTGACAACAGATTCAAAAGTAAAACTAAACAACATAGTGATCAAATCTTCGCTAAGACCTAACCGATCCAATCCAACCATATCGGAGCTCTCTTTCCTCAAAACATGTTACCTCTGTCTGAAGCAGCTCCATCAAGACAAAGATGTTTACATGTACAGGTACATATTTCTAGAACTTATTAAGATTCTGAAAACCCATTTATAATCACTGATGATTTTGTTTAACTGGCTTTTCGAGAACTTTTCTTGAGTCTCAATTGTCATTTTATTGTTTTGGTGAAAACAGAGGAGACTTGGGATTTTGTAGCAGAGAGTGTAGAGAATGTCAGATTTTGATCGATGACAAGAAAGAACTAGAGGCCTCCACAAAGATGATGTTAGCAGCTTACAGACGCTGTAACTCCGATGAGAACCGGAATTTGTTGCATGATATGCGGCGGCGACGCCAGCTATTTATAGTTCCTTAAATCGATTACACGCTTTACTAGTTAGTAATTCTTGTTTTTTGTTTGTTTAAACACTAGTATTATTACAGATGTTATATTACAAATGTAAATTACATGGTCTGTATGTAATTTGATATTTTAAATTTGTTTACGGTGAGGATAACGAAATCTAAGCATTCACATTGGTCTCCATATTTGAGTTGTTTTAATATGTATAGATTATTTGGTTTTTAGATAAATTAAAATACCTAATGTATATATAATAAAATTAGTTTCCAAAACGTTAATAAATCTTATAAATAATTTTGAACCTGCACTTATCTTGGGTAGGAAGAATTACTGATTAAACAAAACATTAAAATTATAAGATTGTTTGAAGTTGAAATCATACAGATAATCAATTTTCTAAAGAGTCGTATTCACTTATCACAACCAATATCATATTCAGATTGAATCTTGGCATGGCTGATATGAACTGTACTTTTTCGTGGAAAATCTTTAGAATAATTCGATTTGTTTTTATACATGGAGATATTTTCTGTATGGTGTTAAGATCTGAACAGCTAATTCAGTCACGTGTTGAATATGTACTCTTTTCTTTGTCAAGAATATGTACAATTTTTAATATCGTGTAATGCTATATTTTTATCCTTTTATAATTATATAAAAATAAATATTGTTAATTCATTATTTAACAGAGGTTGCTATTTGGTATACAATCGGTCATAATTATCCCGCATATAAATTTCTAAAAAATATTTAAAACCGCCACCATTTGTATCCGTAAACTTCCATGACCGCATCCGGAACCAATGCGGTTACACCAGTCAAACTCTAAAAAAAGAATAGCAAATTTAGAGTCTGCCATATTAAAATCGGGCAAATAACTTAACTAAATGAAAATGTTGAACTCAGCATGTTAAGCCCATTATATGAGCTATTCAGCTCAATAGAGTTTTGTTTTGTTTTGTTTTTGGGAAAATTATATACTAACACTTCAAACAGTTTTTTACTAAAACTTTAAATTTCGAAAGTGATTTTTTATCACAACAAACCTCTAGTGAAGTTTACTTGTTCTTCAAGACAAACTAGATCTCGATCCACGCAACCGCGTAGTTTTTTTTCATTTATTTTTATATAAAACTTTTGTTTTCAATTTTTAAAACATAATTATTTTAAGGTATATTTTTTTTCATTATAGATTGTTTCTTACTATCTACATGTATTTGTATCTTATTTTGTATATATTTTTCGGTTATTATTTCATTATTGGAATCGTTATTATAAATAAAGATTGGTAACATATTGTTGTATTTGTCAACTTCAAAGATATTGTAACATGAGACAAATAAAGAAAGATTATTAAAAATTAAACTTTTAGCTTCTTAGATTTATAGTATCAAGTAAATAATGAACAGGGTTTTTCATTTATTTTTATATAAAACTTTTGTTCTCAGTTTCTAAAACATAATTATTTTAAGGTATAATTTGTTCATTGAATAGATTGCTTCTTACTATCTACATGTATTTGTATCTTCTTATGTATATATTTTTCAATTATTATTTCATTATTGAAATTGTTATCATATATAAAGATTGGTAACATATTTTTTATCGTCAACTTCAAAGAAATTTTAACACGAGACAAATTAAGAAAGATTATTAAAAATTAAAATTTTAGCTTCATAGGTTTATAGCATCGAGTAAAAAATTAAAAATTATGTTTTGTTTAATTTTTAATGTAAACTATATATTTTTAATTTGGTTTCACTGGCTTAGGGTAGTATAGATTAATCATTATTAGATAATGATGATTATGTTATTTAAAAAATATTTATAATTTTTAAAGTTAATTAGCATCGAGAAATATTGAAATAATTAACATATGTTTATAAAAAATCTTTATATTATATCTATTTAATTTATACTATCTATAAATCAAATGGATTGTCTATTATTTAAATCCAATTATCTATTCTTGTAAAGTGGATATTGATTTAATTAGTTATAACTGAATATAAGTTGATTAAATATTTAAGCTTGATCTCCAAGTTTTAAAATAAATGTTTAGAATATCCTCTTTTTTAATATGCTCACGAGATTGTATATTATTTAAAAGTAGATATTGCTTTGATTTGTTTTTTTTTTTGTGAATACAAGGGAAGAAACCTCCCAAGTTTTATTTATTCAAAAAGCTACTACTCGACCCCATGCCTCAATTTAGGCAGGCCTGAAACATCATCAATCAACAATAGACTAACTTCTACTGGAAGACATCAAAAATATGAAATCCTAACGCTAGAGAAAAAGCATAAGAAGCCAAGCCGTCCGCAAGACCATTTGCTTCTCTGAAAACGTGTTTAAAACGGACTATCCAGTCCCTAGAAATAAAACTATAGCACAGTCGTACTAGGAAGGACAAAGGATGCGTCTCCGCAATCCATGTCTGAAAGTAACCAACCACCACAGCCGAATCCACCTCTACCTCCACACACCACACTCCTCTTTGCCAAGCAATCAACAGACCATAGTAGACACCCAAAGCTCTGCCAAAGGTGCAGAACAAAGCCCGATATTCAGACCAAAACCACAGAGCCAACTACCATTTTAATCTCTCAACACACCGCCAGCCGTAGCAAGCCCCGGATTTCCACGCGAAGCCCCGTCCGTATTGACCTTGAACCATCCTGTTGGTGGCTTCTCCCACTTAATCCACCTTTCTACTCTCACTTTCCTCCCCGTTTCTTTCTTCGCATTATAGATGTTGATTCCCTTAGCTTGTTCTATAACACACTTCACTCGGTCCCGACACAGTCGCTTCACCCCAAAGACGTTCCCACACCGCCACTTCCAAGCCCACCAAACTGCTACTGCAAAGAGGACAACCCAAGGGCCCGTCTCAGTTCAAACCTCCGAGTTCGAAAGGTTATCATAAGTCCATTCAAGCAGAGACTGCTGAAAAAACTTTTGCCTCTTCACCCGCGGTATAATCCGACTCCATATACCTTGCATAGCTGGACAATCCCTAAGAACGTGTATTATCGACTCCACACCCCCTCTACACACTTGGCAGACATTAGAGACCCCAACATGCCTTCGAAATCTCTCCTCATTAGTCATGATAACTTGCTGAGAGACCAACCACAAGAAAACGCGTATCCTCTCCGGTACTTTCAACCTCCATATACAGTTATAAAACTGTTACATATCCTGTGTAAGGACATTCTCTCGTGTTACCAGTGCATAAGCTGATGCAACTGAGAATCTACCATCGCACGTTTCTCCCCAGACCAATCTATCCTTAGCTCTTGTTACTGTGTCAAGGACAACTGATCTAAGCTCCAGCCTGCTATAACCGAAAAGGAATTGATATTTATTTAATTTGATTATTAATAGAATATATGTAGATATTATCCAAAAATTCATATATTCGTTAACAATGGAAGAACTTCATCTTCTCCAAATGCAATGTGTTCAAATTGTTCAGTAAATTATTCACATATGTTCAGAGCTGGCATTTAGCAAATAATCTTTAGTAAATCATAAGACAACTTAAAACCAGAAATTGGCATTAGAGTTTTAGAGTTTTAAGTCAACCAACTGAAACAAAAAAATATTCCTGCAGATAGGCCTGGGCATTTTAACCTGGAACCGAAAACCCGAACCGGAACCGACCCGAAATCACAGGTTTAGGTACAGGTACAAGTATATATAAATTAACCTGCTGGATATTTTTTTTCTTAGACCCATGGGTACAGGTTCGGTTACGGGTAAGACCCGATACCCTAACGGGTATTAATGGAACCGAAAAAAATAACAAGTAGGCGTGTTTCAAGACTTGTTAGAAGAATGGGACATCAAACGGGTGTTTAGTATCACTGTTGATAATGCCACAGCCAATAGTTCAGCTATGAGGAGATTTCAGGAGCATTTTGTCGAAACCGGGGATGATGCTTTGGTACTTAGTGGTCGGTTTCTGCATATGAGGTGTGCTACTCACATACTGAATTTGATCGTCAAAGAAGGACTGCAAGATGTAAACAACAGTGTCAATGCCATTCGAAATGGCATCTATTATGTGAGGTCTTCAACACCTAGACTGAGTTCATTTGAGAAGAGAGTAGAAACATGAATAGTTCAGAGAGGGAGCTTGCCTTTGGATGTAGAGACAAGATGGAATTCTACTTATCTCATGCTAGAACAAGCTTTGAAGTTCAAGGTTGCTTTTGAGAAGATGGAGGAAGAAGATAAGCCATATAATGACTACTTCAATGGAACTATACAGGGAAAAAAACGCATTGGACCACCGGGTAGAGCTGATTGGGAAGCTGTTAACCGGTTAGTTCAGTTCTTGATCGTATTTTACAGAGCAACTTTGGTTCTTTCTGCTTCAACAAGTGTCTGTTCCCACAAGCTATACCATGCTATAGTTACAGTGCAAAGAAACATCAGTGCATTGAGTAACACACCTGGTCCGGATGCTATCTTGAAGTCTAAGGCTGCATCAATGTTAGAAAAGTTAGGAAAGTATTGGGATCCCTTTAGGGAAGGTGGGGAGATGAATAAACTTGTTATAGTTGCTGGTGTTTTCGATCCAAGCAAGAAGATGAAGGTTACTACCATGCTTTTTGAGAAACTCTATGGTGTGGGAAGTGTTCGGGCTACTCAACTAACCACTGAAATTGGGGACATCGTGAGAAGTCTTTTTGATGAGTACAACAACAATGAGAAGAAGAGACGTGATGCAGCAGCTGGTGGGTCTTCTACTCAGTCTCAGTCTCAAGGTAATTCTTCTCAGTTTATTGAACAAGCCGGTGAAGAAGTATCTCAAAATACAGTTCTTGGAAATGATCTTGCTTATGAGAGCATGAATGATATATATAATGAGCTTGTTAAAGATACATGGTTTCAAGAAAAAGCAGATGAGTTAGATTTATATCTAAAAGAGAATGTAGAGAATCGTAGTCCAATGGCAGGTTCAGAGTATGATGTTCTTTCTTATTGGAGGTTCAACAGTGCAAAGTATCCGGTTCTGCCTTTAGTTGCTAGGGATGTACTTGCTATGCAAGTGTCTTCAGTTGCATCAGAATCAGCCTTTAGTACAAGTGGTCGATTGCTAGATCCAAGTAGAAGTTGCTTAACCCACTACATGATTGAAGTGCTAATGTGCACTGAACAGTGGTTGAAATCTGAGATGAAAATCAAGGAAAAAGAAGTTGAAAGGAAAGAACAACTACTTAAGGAGATAGAAGAGGAAGATGAACTTATGAGAGGTAATTTCAACTCTTTGGCTTTAAGCCTTTAACTTTAACTCTTTATGTTTAAAGCTTATGTTACTTATTTTTTAATGACTCATAACCTTCACTTATATGTATTGTAGAATTTGAACCAGCGTTTAACATCCAAGGCCAAGGTCCTTGAATACAATTTTCCAAAGAACAAATGAGGTTAGTGTTTTTGTGACTTGATCTGAATCTGAACTTGTGTTAGTAAGAACTATGAAGTTAGTAGTATTTTCGACTTGTTTGTATAAAGTTAGTGACTTTGAGTTGATCTTGATAGATTCATTGAAGTTATGAAATATGAAGTTAGTGATTTCGACTAGTACATTCTTTTGTTCTGAAATATGACAGCTTGTAATTATGTTAATAGAGATGTGAAATGGAGACGAGTTGTGGTCGGCTGGAAGCAAAGAAACTTGGAGAAGGCTTTATGAAGTTGTTATTTGAATGTTGTTTTCTGTTTTCTTTTGTTTTTGGATTGAAACTTTGTAAGATTTATGTTATTTAGTACTTTTGTGTGGTTGAATTATTTGCAAAAACATATAAGTTTGTTATGAAATTATGGATATTTGTTTGGTTTTCAATGCTTTAAACAGGTTCTTTTGCAGGTTAATTAACCGAAAATACCCGAAAACCTGTACCCAAACCAGAACCAAAAAATACCCGAAAATGAACAGGTTCTTTTGCAGGTATTTGATTTTCGGATCCGAACCGACCCGGACCCGGTAGGAATCGACCCGAACCCGAACCGAAAGACTCTGAAGTACCTATTGGGTATAAAAATTTAAGACCCGAAAGACCCGAACCCGAAAGGACCCGACCCGAACCCGACCCGAAAATCCGAATGCCCAGGCCTACCTGCAGAGATATCGAAGTAATCATGATTTTTTCATAAGCTTTCGTAAAATGGTGAGTTATAGAGTTATAAATGATTTTTTCATAAGCTCTCATAGAATGGTGAGTTATAGAGTTATAAATCTTTGACTGAAACACAAAGTATTGATACAAAAAAACACATGTAATCATGATTTTTAGGATACTTTTCGTAGAAGGGTTTACAGTGGTCGATGAATTATAGTCTGGTTTTGCTACAGTAGATGTTGAGAACATTCAATGTGTATTTAATAATGTCTTTTTTAAATATGAAAATTAATAATAACTGAAAATGTAATGTGACCAAGTCTAGTTGATAGTCTATCTTATAAAAAATCACACATGAATGAGAAGACATGACTTCTCTTTTAATATTATAGATAGTTAACATGTATTATTCATTTCATAGGTTAATATGATGACGTGTCATTTTAAATAATAAATGAATAATAAGAATTCATATTTTCTAAAAAAAATCAAAACAATAAAAAAACTAGAAGTTAAATTTCAGATTCTGAAAATAAAATAAAATATTTTTAAAAGATAGAAGATAAAAAAGATATTTAAAGATACTACCAGTTTCAAAACTTTATTTTGAAATTAAAAATTATAAAATTCATTTTGTAATAAAAAACCTAAATTTCATTTTGAAATAAAAATTCAAAAATTCAAAAATAAGATCTAAAATTAATATTTCAAACTTAAAAAAAATTATAAATAGTTAACCCATTTAAAATATTAAAATATAAAATTATAATTATTCAAACCAAAAATTCATATACATTTTAAAATTCCATACAATGAAACCATCACTTATGACGACCATATCAAAACTCGCCACCATCAAAAATAGTATAACAGAAATCGTCAACAAATTAACATTACAATCATTAAATGACATTATATTTTTTTCTATGGTGGCAAGTTTTGATATCGTCATAAGTGAAGGTCACTGTCATTGGACTGAGTATCAAAATTAATATGAATTTTTGGTTAAATATTTATAACTTTAGATTTTAGTTTTTAATGGGTTAAATATTATAATTTAATTTTTTAGTTTGAAATTTTGATTTTTTAATTTCAAAATGAATTTTATATTTATAAATTTAAAATAAAAATTTTAAATTTGTGACATCTTTTATCATTTATCATTTTATGTATTTTAAAAATATTTATTTACTTTAACCAACACTTTATCAATTTAACCTACAAAATGAAATGAATAGTACTGATCACCTATTTTGCTTAAAGAACAGTTAAATCTTATTGAAAGTTTGATATGATAAAAATATCACTCTGAAAATTTAAAGTGCTAGTCAAAATATTTCAGAGCTTAAAGTGTCATTATATAACATTGCCAAAGTCTTAAATGCGATTTTCCCTTTTGTCTTTAGTTGGCTCACAAAAAAATTAAGTTATATGCAAATTTGATTAACGAGAAGCTAATTTCAGTTTATAAGGGAATTGACATGGAATCTTTATAGAAAATGGTACAGCATCAAGGATTAGTCAGAATCAGTTAATCAGTTTGATGTAGTCTGTAACGCTCTATCCTTGATTACTCCAATTTTTAAAAGTTAAATAATAAACAAATAGTTCCAACATAATTGTATAAATAATAAGTGCACCATGAATGTCAACATCTTCTGATTCTTTGAGATAAGCTGCGGAGCATGATTAAAGAGAATTTTTAAGGTAGAGTTCTTAGCGGAATATAAGAAACAATCTGTAAACTTTTAACTAAAAATTAAGAAATGGCTCTTAAATTTTTTTTTAGTTTTTAGTTAAAAGTTAAGAGACAATTTCTTATATTCAACTAAAAACTTCATCCGAAAAACTCTTCATTAAGATTCTAACTCTACCTCTTTTATTTGCATGTCTTCGCGTTTTCACTTTCATCATAATATAAATATACATGCATACAGTGGTTGAGCCAGCATCGATCAAGGTGGTCATATGATCCACATGAACTTTTGTAAAAACAAATTTTCCATCTATTTTTGTAAAGAAAAAAGTGATGAAATTAGCTCAATGACCCTTGTAAAATATATGTGTTATCAAACTGACCATGCCAAAAGATTTGCTGCCTCCGCCACTGCATGCATGCATATGTTTATGATAAAATATCCGAAGTACCTAATTATATCTCTGCGCCGTTGAACAATACATTAATATTTATGTGTTTTTGATATTCACAAATAGTTGTGTATGAGTGTATATTCATAAAGTGTAGACAGTAGGAAAACAATGAAAAAAAGTCTCAACCGGTTCTTTGCAAAAAAAAAAAATACGGGGTGATTTATCAAACTGTTCTTAGAAAGTTAATTTTTTTTGAAACTATTTTAACATTATTTCAACTAAAATTCAAACAGTTTGAAAATCTATTCTAAATATCCCACCGCATTTCTAATTGATTTTTATAGTAAGAGAAATCGTGGTTTTAATAAAAGATTAGTCAATTCGTAACTAACTTGACAAAATCAAAGAACATGTGGAGGAGGATATTAATTAAGAAATGCAAGTGTTGATTATTGGTTATGAATGTAAGTGTTAAGACTGAATGAAATTTCCACTAATATTGTCAAAAAATATCTTAAATACATGTTACAGTTTAGGTCCCAACAAGAAATAACATAATAGAGAGACTTTTTTTGTTTGGTAAATAAATATTATTTTGTTAATAATTGTTAGTGCATAAGCCAGCTAGTCGATAGAACATACATGAAAAACATAAATAGAGCCATTCTAAATTTGTTCGCAAATAAAATGATAATCAAGTCCAACATCTATTATGGAAACACATGATTGGTACATAGTTTAGTTGAGTTGCATCGATGTTAACGCATAAGGTGGTAGGAAGAGTACATACCGTAAAAAAAAAAAAAAAGGTACATACCGTAGAGCGAAACTCCGAGTTACTATTGCAACATTGGTGATCCACCATCTACCCAGCTACGCTTTTCAACAAATTAACAAGGTAGCAACTGAGTGATAATATTCTCTACGATGCTCCGTTGAAAATCTTGCCATGATTTTCTGCTTCGAAAACACCTCGAGATAGTTTATTGTCTCACTTTCAAATCCCAATCCATATTAGAGTAAACAATATTACGAGTGAGTAGAACGGAAGCAACACATTAGACCATGTACAATGCTTTTAAAATTCAAACACTTTCCACTACATTTTTTAACACTCTATGTTATACTCTTTCCATTTTTTATTATAAATCGTTTTAAAACTATGCACAAAGATTAAGAAAATCAATATTTTTTTAGATTTTCGAAACAAAAACATCATTAACTGTTTACCTAACCACAATTCAACCAATACAAAAATAGAATATATTTTATCATTGGTTATACTACATTAACTGTTAATAAATTTTACATTGGAAACCCAAAAACGTCTTATAATTTGGAACAAAAAAATTTCTCTAAAACGACTTATATTAAGAAGCGGAGGGAGTATTATTTTTCTTCCAACTCATTATTTAACATTCATTCAATTTTTACACAATACAATAATTTTGTTGAATTAAAATCAACATTCTATTTTACTAATTAATAATTATTTTTTCTATATCCAAATTAAATAAACCTGGTCTCTAGTGACAAAAAAAAACCTAGTTTCTATTTATAGAGCATTAAAGATAGTACATTTTTCGTATAAGAAATAAAAATAATTGATTTCATATATAATGAAATTATTAATTTTAAACAACTAAGAGGATAACAAAATATCAAAATATTTTATAAAGTGACATGTGTCATCGATGAGCTATACTTTCTTCTTATTCAACAGTTGAATCTTTTATTCAACATCCAATTGTAGATAGTCTTATAACTTGTTGATTTCATTGATCCGAGCTTCTATTACAATTACGTATGAATTATATAACTTTATACATTTAAAAATTTAAATATAATCAAGATGTACATGTATTTATATATTGCGAGATCGAATATCAGATTTTCCAAATTTTAATATTTGTTATTTACTTTGGTTTTAACGAATATTGATTTTTAGTAATTTTTTTTTGTTTTGAAAATTTACGGATATTCAAAATTTTCGAATAACGAATAACAAATCAAATTAAATTTAACGGATAAAATGTGTACCTAATATCACCTAATCTATGATTATTGATAAGACCAAATAAATATATAGTTTGAGTGAACGAATTATTAATGAAATTAAAAATTGAGTTTAAGAATATTAATGAGTTGGAAATCGTAATCAACTATTTATAACAAAAGTACAACGAATTGTTAAATTTTTTGTTTGCCATAAAACGACAAAATACTTGTCATAAGCAACTTGCTTAAAAGATTCAAGAAAACTAATGTGTTCTGCACACGTATATTCGTAAATGTTCTTTAATACTTTTACAAGTTTAGCCCTATGCATACAAGGTTAGGTCCTCGCGTGTAATAACAACTACAGTTGCAAGTCTTCGTATAATTTTCATTTTTCTGTCAAAGTGAATACTAGTTTACATGGTACTGTCAATAATTCATTTTTTTATTAAAACATTTTCGTTATTTTCAATTTTCTATCTACAGTGTTTAGATACTAGACTGAATTTGGAACACATTTAACTATTTAAATAAGGTAAGTTAGTAAGTTTATTACTAATTGGAGAGTTGGAGGCGACAAATCAGTCAAACAAGTCCTTCAATGCTTTTTATTTTTTATTTTTTTGGTAGGGCCTTCAATGCTTTTTATTATATTACACCTAATTATTCTAACCAGGATTCTTTTTAAATATAACAAATATACATTATGATCGTTTTTACTTTTCACCACTATTCAAAAAGGCACCCGCGTTACCGATTTTACGGCGGCTTCCTTAAACAATACTATTGGCGTAAAATCATTTCACCTTATCAGAAAATACCGAAATCAAATATTTTTATACAGTTACTTAAAGTCACCTTTAAATTTAATCAACCAAAATATTATTTAAAATCCTCTTAATATTTGAAACCGATAAAATTATTGACAAAAAGCCTGATCATTAAAATAAAGTTGGTTAAAGCTAACTTATCAAAATAATGAAGTTATTTTAGCTATATTCTTTTTTTGTCAGCTTTATTCAAACTTACGTTAAAGTTTGATATGACTGAAAAAATGTAGGAGTTAAACTTTATGTAAATTCAACTAACGTTAGGTAAGAACGGCTTTAGAACTTTTACTACCAGCAGCCATAAAAGGACTAAATTTAATCCTATTTATTTCTTACTAAAATCCTCCTAACCTAACCTAAGAGTGTTGTCGAAAAAAAAACCTAATAAGAGCAAGGACATTTTCAATCCAGATTCCATTTTTTACTCTAAACTTTATTTTGAAGTAAATTCTTATTCAACTTTCTTCCGTTTTTAACACCAAAATGAAGTAATAACTAGGATTGCTATATAAATGGAGTAATCTTATTTATTACTCCATTTTATTGTTGAACTTTTTCTAATTTGTGAAATAGTCTTTTAAATTTTTATTGTTTTTATTTTAGACTGAAATAATATTTTAAAATAATATAATAACATAAATAAACAAGATATTCTATTATTAATCAGTTTTACATAAAAATATACAATTAATTAAAATAATAATAATATAAAGTAAAGACAACATAAAACGATCTACAGTTGTGTTTCGCTATTGTGAAAGAACATGTTTTGTTTTGGAAAAAATGTGTTATATGACATCATGACATGTACAATGTTACATAACATGATAATTGACGATGAACGTGGATTAGATGCACCAATTGAACTTGAAAGAAAAACTATACTTCTAGATATCAAAATTGCAAAAGATGAAAATGTCTGATTTTTTTTTGCTCGATTTAAGAATATAAAAGATAAAAAAAGCTTATGTTTCATTACGAAATGCATTAGTTCATCATTTGTAAGAAAATTATTTCAATTCCATTATTAAACCAACTTATATATTACTTTTATAATTTTTGTACATTTTAATAATAAATATATAATTTTAAAAATTATATGTAAGGAATTTCTTAAACATAAAATAATTGAGTTATTTAGTAAAATATTATAAATATAAGGTTTTACTAATTATTTTAATAAAATAAATTATTTTGGAATATAAAATGGAGTAATACATTGGAATAAAAACTTATTTTATTTTGGTGTTGCATCATTTTGAAATACAATATTGAGTAATACATTGAAGATGTTGTAAGAAATCTAAAGTAGAAGGTTAGCATCGTCAATAGCACTTCAAGTTAAGGATATAATAGTAAATAACATCGTGCTCTCTTTATGCTAAAAGCCGCGTTCTCTTCCATTTTTTTTTTTCTGATGAACTGAACAAAGCAAAAGTGCTGAAGAGAGAGAGGAAAAACAAAAAGAATCTATTATTTTACGTTTTCGCCTCTAAGATTCTGTTTCTGAACATTAATTAACAACCCTCACGCGCCATGTGTGGAGGAGCTATCATCTCCGATTTCGTCCCGCCGCCGAGGTCCCGCCGCGTCACCAGCGAGTTTCTCTGGCCGGATCTGAAGAAGAACGCGAAGAAGAAGAGCTCGAAGAAGAAACGCTCTTCGAGTTTCTTCGATCTTGACGATGAGTTCGAGGCCGACTTCCAAGGATTCAAGGACGACTCCTCCATCGATTGCGATGATGATGCCAAACCGTTCGTTTTCGCCGCGGCTCGTAAACCCGCCATAGCCGCCGCCACTGCCGGTGAGTCCGATTCCAGCTTTACCTTGAGCGGTTGAGTTTGAGTAGAATGTTTATCGCATGATATAGATTCGTATATGATGTTGCTTTAGTTTGACCTTATTGGTGGTGTATTATACTTATTATACAAGATACCGTTATGATTCATAGTTTCTGAGTTTGGAATATTATCAAGGAGGTGCCGGTTCAGTTTTTGGGTTATTTGTTCGGGTTTGGTTGGAATACTTCGGTTCGCATATCAAGAAGGTGCGGGTTCAGATCTATTTAGCTTGGTACGGATTAGTTTTTTTTTTTGGGTTTGGTTTTCCTGGTTTGGTTAATACTTCAGGTTTAGATATACTTGATATCATCCAGCATGATCTATTCATGTGTTTTTATTTGTGTTTTGCCGCACATAATTTTTTTACGAAATTATTTTAGATTTATTAAGTTTATGTTTAATTAATTCAAAAACCAAATATTGATTATTTTTTATGTTTTATAATAAAAAATTTTATTTCAAGATAATAACAAAACATATAAAAATATCTTTTTTCAAAAATATAATATTATTTATATCAATTTTTTTTTACTTATAAAATAAATTATATAAGAAAATTTGTTAGTGGTATAATTGATTTTAACTTGTTTAATTTTTAATATGAGAGTTCTAATGCGAAATCACTTCTCAATAGATAGATAGCTCTGATTGGATTCAGGTTTTTTGGTTTGTTTTTTTTTTCCTACTATTCTTGCTTATGATTTTGTGTGATGTTTGGAGGTATATGAAGAAGGTTGGGAATGAAACTGATTTGAATCTGCTCATCTAAGAACTATCTTTTGTTTCATATTATTTTCCACCACCAGATTCAGCCTTTGGCAAGAAAGTTGCTGAATTTAACGGAGAAGCTGAGAGATCTACAAAGAGGAAGAGGAAGAGCCAGTACCGAGGTATAAGGCAACGTCCTTGGGGCAAATGGGCTGCTGAGATACGTGATCCAAGGGAAGGCTCAAGAGTCTGGCTTGGAACTTTCAAAACCGCCGAGGAAGCTGCAAGAGCTTACGATGCTGCAGCTCGTAGAATCCGTGGTTCCAAAGCTAAGGTGAATTTCCCAGAGGAAAACCCTCCCGCCAAAAAGGTGGCTAAACCTAACCCAACTCTGGTTCAGAACTTGGACAACTCCTTTGACAACATGTGTTTCATGGAGGAGAAACAGCAAGTGAACAACAACAACAATAATCAGTTTGGTTGTGGTAATGGGTATCATCAGTTATTCAGCTCAGACCAGGGTAGTAACTCATTCGGTTGTTCTGAGTTTGGTTGGAACGATCAAGCTCCTATAACTCCTGACATCTCCTCTGCGTTTATCAACAACAACAGCTCTGCTCTATTCGCCGAGGAAGCTGATCCAGCTAAGAAACTCAAAGCCATGGATTTTGAGACACCTTACAACAACACTGAATGGGACTCTTCACTTGATTTCCTCAACGGAGACGCTGTGGCGACTCAGGACAATGGTGCAAACCCTATGGAGCTATGGAGCATTGATGAGATCGATTCCATGATTGGAGGAGTCTTCTAAAGAGATCCCATTGTCATTTAAAACATTTGAACTCTTTCTGGTGGTCTTTTGTGTTCGCTTGTGTTTCGGTTATGTTACTTTGTGCCCCTAAACATGTTTAACATTGTCATAAGCTAATATGTTGAACTAATGTTAATGTTTTATGATCTGGACTGGAATGCCACTAAGGAACCGGTACGAGTTGAACCGGAGGAAAAGAAACAAGGACCGGTTATCGTTGATTGTGTGGCTGAGATTGCGTGTAGACTATTTGACCATATTGATTGCCTAGAAAGTTGAGCCACTTTTGTTTATACAATGAATCTAGAGGGAAAACGCCAAAAACGACGTCGGTAAAAGACGGAAGAATCTGAAGGTTGCACTTACTTTGGAATTGGGTAACTGGTGAGTTTGTTACTTTCTCGTGACACTTTTTTGTGAGACGAGAGAAAAGTAAATTGAATCACTCATCTGGACGTTTCTGCGTCTTTCCGTCCTTTCACCCATTTAATAAGTACATTACATTTCTTCGAGTTCAAAAAATGAATAAATTATTTTGGATTTTTATTTTATAATATAGGTTACTTTAAGTCATATACAAAAGCAATTAATAAATAATATTTATTTTAAGAGAAATAGAAAAAAATAAACATGATTTGTGATTAATTATTCTTCTGTAGTTTTATACTAGATACAGTAATAGTTTAAAGGAAAAAAAATCAAAATAAAAGTCTCATGTGTATTTCTAACAAAAAAACTTAATAAATTTAAACAAAATGAATATATTTTTACTGGTGTACATAATTTGTTGATTAAGCTTCAAAAATGGTTTCAAATATATATTTTTAGTTCTCAATCTCATGACCGGAAATTCATTAATTTGATTTTTTTTTTGCAAAAGCAATTTATATGCAAAAGATGAAAATAGTTGATAAATGTCCCTTTTAGCCACTAGTAATTGTGTCACTATCAAAATCTATAAATACACAGTAAACGTTATGGTGCATGACTTATAGAAAAAAAAGTAAGACCTAACATTTTTTGTTTTCTTCTACTATTCCGAATAATTAAATTATCTTACGGTGACTGACAAATAACCATTTGGAGTTAGAAAAACACCGAAACATTTGACTTTCTTTATAAAGTCATTTTGTATATAAATGTGGAGACACATTTTGATATAATATAAACTTATGTACATAGTCTTGTCGACATGTCTATAACTTAGACTAAAAAAGCAAATCATTTCGTCTATATAAACATACATCCACGAGTCTTAAGAAGTTTTGTGGTGAATGAGAAAGTCAACAATAATGGAGAAAGTCATGAAAATAACTATCTCCTTCTCCTCCTTCTTTATCTTCTCTTCAAGCATTCTCTTTCTCGCCGGAAAATCTGCAGCAAATCTTTCTTACGACGGTGAAAATGATAACGTGACGGCTTTGTTCATCTTCGGGGACTCTTTCTTGGATGCAGGAAACAATAATTACATAAACACATCTACACTTGACCAAGCCAATTTTCCACCTTATGGTCAAACATTTTTTGGCCTACCCACCGGAAGATTCTCCGACGGCCGTCTTATCTCCGATTTCATCGGTGAGATGATTTTATATACTCTCTCCATTTTAATATCTGCTACTATGTTGTAGAGAAAGTTAAACTGTTTCAAAATGTAATATGTCTGTGCAGTCATTAGTTTTAATTTTATGAAAAAGTTATGAGACCAATTTTAATTTTTTTTGATAATTAGTGTAGTTATTTTCAATTCATATTTTAATGATGATTATTGAGTAAAACGAATATCCTAACTTTTGTGATTTTACTCAAAACAAAGGGCATACTTTTAATAAAGAACGAGATTTTATATATTTATAACGTTACTATTATATTACCTCGTGGCCTATTTAAATATATTATATTGACAAAAATGTACGTTAATGATAGCGGAATATGCGAAGTTGCCGTTAATTCCGCCGTTTTTGGAACCGGGAGATAGTCAAAAGAAGCTTTGCGGCGTCAACTTTGCATCTGCAGGAGCTGGTGCTCTTGTAGAAACATTCCAAGGTTCGGTAAGTATTTATCTTTTTCATTTTTTTTCATTTTATGTTAATTTATTTGGATTTTGCAATGGCTTTAAATTATACTTTTGCATAAGTAGTTTGGATATATATCTTCTATTTGAGGCACATGGAAGTTTGTTACAACTTATCGATCTAAACATTTATTTGGAGCATATAAAACAGTTATGGTTCCATACGGGAGGTGCGTTTTCAGTTTTGAGTTTTGACCCGATTATCGTGGCTTAGATTAGTTGAATAATTGTCTTTAAAATGGAATTCTTTGGTCCCACCTATGATTTGTTTTGTAATTTTATATGCTTTCTTTAGCTATATAATAAGATTCCATTATCAAATTAGAAAATTTGTAGTACTTACTTATTTGGGACAACTAAACTTTAAAATCGAAGGGTCGGTGAGATGTATTATTCTATGTTAATCAACGTAATGACCAAGTCTTATTAATTATTGTAAGGTGATAAGTTTGAGAACACAATTGGATCACTATAAGAAAGTGGAGAGATTGTGGAGGATAAAGTTTGGTAAAGAAGAAAGCAAGAAGAGAATCTCAAGAGCTGTCTATTTGATAAGCATTGGGTCTAATGACTACTCAAGCCCTTTCTTGACAAATCAGTCTCTCTCCATTTCGATGTCTCAACATGTTGACATTGTCATTGGTAACTTGACTACATTCATTCACGTAAGTTCATTATCATCATCGTCATCACCATCATATAAACTCTAGACTGGTTATTTTGTATTCGTATTACTCTACATGGTTTTCTAACAGGAAATATACAAGATTGGAGGACGAAAATTCGGGTTCTTGAATGTGCCGGATTTGGGTTGTTTCCCAGCTCTACGGATACTAAAACAGAAGAATGATTCTTGCTTAAGAGATGCTTCAAGATTGGCAACCATGCATAACAAAGCTCTTTCGAATCTCTTGTTTAAGATGCAAAGACAAGTCAAGGGCTTCAAGTTCTCCCTCTTTGACATGAACAAAAGTCTTAAACGCAGAATGCATCATCCTTCTAAATTTGGTAACTGTGTTCTCTGTGAATTTTGTTGGGCTTTTTATTTTTGGGTTCACAGTGAATATTCATTAAGTGGCCCTTAAATAAACATGTCTTTGTATGCTTTGAATGCTAGGGTTTAAAGAAGGGGAAGAAGCATGTTGTGGAACAGGGAAATGGAGAGGAGTATTCAGCTGTGGAGGGAAGAGAATTGTGAAGGAATACAAATTATGTGAGAATCCTGATGATTATATTTTTTGGGATTCACTTCATCTCACCCAAAATACTTACAAGCAATTTGCAAATCTAATTTGGAATGGTGGGCACATGTCAGATTCTCTAGTGGTTGGCCCATACAATATCAACAGCTTATTTCAGATTTCTTGATGTGAATGTACGTCACTAATATACATAGATATGTTGTACTCTTTTTGTTGGTAACCTTTTTTTTCATCACTGGTTTAAAAAATTCAAAGTAATTTTACTTTGGTGGTGGGTTTAAGGTTTTCTCCTTTTAAACCTCAGTTCATGTTTTACTTTAACAATAATGTTTTTCTTTCTCAAATTTTACATTACATTTAAATTTTAAAATACGCTTTCTTCCTTTTTTTGATCAAAAATACGCTTTCTTCCATTTCTATTTTTACACTACATTTTAAATTATTTTATTATGGAAGTATCTATACTAGTTTTAACATGAATGGTTAGAACTTTAGGAGTATGAATTATAAATTTACCAAATTATAATTATAAATTTTTATTTTCAAATTAGTGGTTGACCAGTCTTTATAAACCTGGTCGCTCACTTTTCCGGGCCGGGATCGATAATGAAAAGTCATAAAAAGATATGTTTCTCTTCGCACCACTGATAGACTACTAAAGATTCAATTAAAAATGCTTTATTCTAATTAGAAAATATGTAACTATTTTATTTTATGTCATTTTAAAAAACAATTAGGTATATTTTTGGATTTTCTGGAAGTTTATTTGATAGAATATTTTTGTACATATATTAAAACGTCATTAATAAATTTAGTTTATGTCTCAGTGACATATAATAAAACAACCGTAACACCTAAAATAATAGTAGAAAACAAATTTATAAACACGGACACTTGAGATAGATGATGAGACGCTACCTAAGAGACTCATAAACAGTGAAGGGTCGAATAATTCTTGACGCTGTAGTGGGCTACGGTTCGACCGATTCTAAGAATCCACCCATGATACAAGATTAAATGTCTGTGTTTCCGAGTCAGTTATGATGATTATTTGGTTGTCCGGCGAGTCTTTTGCGAGGTAAAAGAGTAATATTTTATTATATATATGCTGTATAGGCGAAAGTTTGGTCAATTGATTACTGAACAAATTATTATTTTCTCCGTTCCTAAAAGATAATTGTTCTGAAAACAAAACTGTTTCTAAAAATGATTGTTTTCTGTTTTCTATTAAAAAATGCAAATTTCAAAAAATTTAATTGATTTTATTGGATTATTATTGATCAAAAGTTATTGATAATTGAAAATCACAGAAAACAATACTTTTATTATAGTGATTTAATGTATTTTCTTAATATGTGAAAACACTAAAAATACTATTATTAAGAATGGAGGGAATATTTTTTTTTTTACGCTACACAATACAAATACCCTAGTAATATATCGGACACTTCCAGCTGTACTACAAAGGTTTATAACAGAAGTTATATTTGCATCATTGTGGAGTATACATCGCTATCGTTAACATATGGGACCAGGACAAATAATACCACCTACAAATTTCATGTTTCCTCAAAAGAAAAAATATCCAATATGTTTGCTCGTGTATATTGACTTGTCGGTAAAACAACTATAGTTCTTTTAATGTGCTAATAGAGCAGACGAGGTTCGTCTATAAAAACTGTATTACCTTATTAGATATCTTTGATGAAAAATTTGAACATAATTAGTTTGATATTTATTTTCCAGCATATATATGTTCTTAACCCAAACTAGAACTTGATCCGTGCATCCGCACATGTTTTAATTTCTTAATATTTTTTTATGTTGTTTAGTGACATTTCTAAATAATAGATGATTTGAATATTTTTATTTTTTACGAACTTATCTGGATCTTAAAGAATTTGACTTGAATTCTGATCGGAAACTTGCAATATCCAAATGAAGTTTAATTTTAAAACCAAAAAGCTGATATCCAAAAAACTGATTTGTACTCGATGAGTACTTGAATGTCCATGTATAACTGATTAGGTAACAAATAAATTTATTTGTTAACCAGTATGGACTTTTGTTACAAATGAAACAACTCATTCATACATGTGAAATTATTATTGCTAACATATAAAATAATTTATAGTAAATATAATTAATTACACAGTTAAAAAGTGATAAAACGAAAAATGAGTAAGTCATGTTTTATACTTTTTAATAAATGATCTCAAATAAATTAGAAAGATAATAAGTGAAATGGTTATAATTAGTTTAAAGGAAATTAAATTCTGTAAAAAAATAAGAAACAGCTTAAAATGGGTAAGTATTATTTTGTCCTTCAATTTTATTTTTAGTAGAACAAATATTTGTATACAAATATGTAAGGTTTTTAAATGTTACATGATTTAATTGGGATACAAATTTATTAGTTTAGATTTGGTATTTAAAAAATATCTTTGTCTATTAACTAACCAATTTAGAATTTTCAATATATTTTGGATATAATTAATACAAAAGAGTGCTTATGGAAATGTTGGATTTGTTTCTATTAACAAAACTAAAGAGAGAAACCAATTGTGTGCTTGCTTCAAAACCAATCGGTATATACAAATATTTAATTGTGTTGTTAAATGATTAATTGAATTGTGTAGATAATAATTAAAACAAAGATGTAATTGGTTATTAGATTGGTTTTACTATATTCTTTATGGCCTGCTGTTGTATAATGGCATGTTAAAAAATGATTTTATATAATGGATCGATTTGTTGTGGTACGTTTTACGAGCTTTGTATACAAAAGTAGTCAATTAAATTTTGGAAATGTTGAATTTGAGTCTGTTGACAACACTGAACCAATAAATAATAAACTAATAGCGTACGTGTTTCAAAATCTGACGGCATACATATTTCATTGAATTCCGGATAGAAATAGTAACCGAGATATATTTGGTTATGCATCACGTTTAAATTTGGTTAGATATGGAACAATAATTTTGATTTTAACCGAGTATTAAAAGCAATGGCATCTCATTGTAATTTTTGTGGAAAACTTAGGATAAATACAAAATATACTTCTCTTTTAGTAGATTATTAGATTTTGACCCGCCCTTAAAAATGGCGGATATATTCTTTGTTGAAAAATTATTTACGTAATAAAAATTATTATTTGATAAATTTTATATATTAATTTTTTTTTATATTTTAACTTTTTATGAAATTTTTCTCAAATTTACTTCTATGATTTTTTTTAAATATGACTAAAATTTTGAAGACTCTGTGTTGTGAATGCAAACAAAGTCTCACATTGGAGGTTTAGACAAATAATGTCTAGTATATAAAGAGATGTCCAACTCTGATTAGTACGAGGCATTTTGAGAAGGAATCTCAAAGTAAATCCATGAAGGCATTGCCTCTGGGCCCAAAGTGGACAATATCGTACTAATCGGATTTTTTCAGAGTTGTACATGAGATTGGAAAAGCCCAACAAATGGTATCAGAACCGGGACGACGAAGATCTGCAAAAAAAGACCAAAATACCCTTCAAGTTCGAACCGCTCCCTCTTCGATGGGAAGGGATGGTACGTAGCAGAGGCCAGTCAAAGATCCTGGAAGCTTCGGTTGTGGGAGGATAATTCTCAAGGTGACCTCGCGATTAAGTGGTGCCGGAGATTTGTATCGAAAGTCTCTTCCTAACGACTATACAAAGATTAGGTGGATATTCTTAACGGTGCTGCAAGGATTAGGTGGTGAATGTCCAAATGGTGCAGTAAGGGTTAGGTGGATAAATCCTAATGGTGTAACAAAGGTTAGGTGAAGAGATGTGTGCTAGGTTTCGCTGGAGGTTGGAAACCAAGAAGTTTATGTGGTACTTGATTTGAGAGGAGGTTTGTTGTGAATGCAAACAAAGTCCCACATTGGAAGTTTAGACAAATAATGTCTAGTATATAAAAAGATGTCCAACTCTGATTAGTACGAGGCTTTTTGAGAAGGAATCTCAAATTAAATCCATGAGGGCATTGCCTCTGGGCCCAAAGTGGACAATATCGTACTAATCGGATCTCTCAGAGTTGTACATGGGCTTGGAAAAGCCCAACACTCTGAATAATTCTAACCTGTTATATGATTTGTACATGGGCTAGTATATAAAAGGATGTCCAACTCTGATTAGTACGAGGTCTTTTGAGAAGGAATCTCAAAGTAAATCCATGAGGGCATTGCCTCTGGGCCTAAATTGGACAATATCGTACTAATCGGATCTCTCAGAGTTGTACATGAGCTTGGAAAAACCCAACACTCTGAATAATTCTAACCCGTTATATGATTTTATTTATTTAACCCAAAGTTAAACTTATTTTACACTGATTTTTTTTTAAAAAAAATTTCACATAAAATATTTCATATCTTCAACACTCTATGTACTGAAAAACATTTGTGCATTTCAAAAATTTTAATAATTTTATTAAATTTAGTTTAAATAATTTAGTTTTTATTTTAAATGAAACTATTTTTAAGGAGTTGAGATAATTCAGAAATGTATCATGATTTTGTTGATTCAATCATTTGTTATTTCAACTTGATTTTATTTTAAGGTTCATTTAATAAATGCTTTTAAATAATTAATAACGTGAAAGATCATATAAATAATCACATATATTATATTCTTAAAATTCAACGTGAAATATAAAAACCATAAGTTAAGTTGGTATATAAAATTAGTCTTCTTGTTGAATTTTTCTTATATATATTGAAAACATTTTTTTTAATTATTGTTATTGAAAATATTTTAGTAATATAATTTTTGAATATATGCATATGTTAAATCAATTTGTTTGATATAAATTAAGTTTTAATTATTATTTAGTTTTGAAATATTTCTATAAAATTTTAAATTCTATTTTATGATTATTTTAGACAAAAAATGTTTTTAAGTAATTAGATTAGTCAATTTTGTATATTTTAAAACTGATCCAAGTAGATAGTTTTCATAATATAATAAATTTCCAATTTTATTAATAACATAAGCCATTATTTTTTTCTTTTTGACATACTTTTATCCATTTTTCAAAATTTTATTTTTTGGATTAGTTTCCTATGAATTATTATTAATTTTCTGATATTTTTTTTTGAAAATTGAACTCTTGAAACTTTATATTTGACGAAAAGAAATAAGCTAATAATACTGTATTTAAAACTTTTATATATAATATAGAGGTCCTATAGTATACTATTTATTTTTCAGTTTGTGTTTTTATTTTCACCATAAAGAATTTTAAATAAAAAAAATGTAAATAAAAAGAATCGTAAATATAGTGACAAAATTGTAAATAAAAATAAATATAGAAAATATATTGTTATTGTAAAAACAATGGCTAAATGTATAAATAAAAAAAATATTAAATATGTTATTCATGTTTCTAAACATTTATCATTTATTATTAATTTATTAAAAATACAGTGGCTAGATGTGTAAATAAAAGAAAATACATATCTCTACTATTCATGTTACCAAACATATCTATTATATTAAAACAGAAGTCATGACTTCTAATTCATGTGTGATTTTTAATAAAATGGACTATAAATAGAATTAGTCACATGACATTTTCATTCATCATTAATTTTTATATTAAATAGAATATACTACATTACTCCCTCTTTAATAATTTTAATTTTATATAAAAAACAATAACTTCCCAATATTTTAGGGATTTCATAAATAAGAATAACAATATATGAAATTTAACTTATATTTAAATCATATATATATATATATATATATATATATATATATATATATATATATATATATATATATATATATATATATATATATATCAAAATTTCGAAAAAACTGTTTATAAATATTTTAACACAACTTAATTTTCAAAAATTATATGTAAATATTTTAACTAATTTCGTTATTAGTTTTGAAATATTATTATACACTAATATATTCGATTGTTGTATTTAAAATGAAAAAATAATTATTTCTTTTTTATCAATTATAAAATCCAAATAAATTATATTAAAATAGAATTATTATGTCTATCTAAATAATTTTAACAATATATTAATTTTTTTAAAATATATATATGTGTAAATATTTCACTAATTTTGTAATTAGCAATAAAATATTATTATACAATATTTAAAGGGCAGATAAAAATTCAACATAAATTAAATACAAAAATAATTATCAAATATGTTTTTTCATGCACATATTAATTTGTTTCAAAACTAAAGACAAATACAATAATATAAATATATAATAATAAGTATCAAATACATGTGATGGTTTTAGACATTTTACAACATGTAAACTCTAAATTATTTTATTTGAAATATTTAAAGAAACATTAAAATATATGTCTAAAATTAAATCTAAGTAAATAAATTAATATATATATATATATAACTAAAACATTAATTAAATTCTTTATAATATTAATATATAAATTTATAAATTTAATTTCTTAACTATCTTCTTTAGTGAAAAATTACATTATCTTTGCATATGATAATATTTTAATACTCTACCAAATTCTATTTCTATTTATTATTTATTTATTCAGTAATGAAATACTAATATAACAAATAAAAAAAAATAAATGAATACATGTGAAAGTTTGAAACAATCTATTTGATGAAAAAAATATACTCTAATATTATTATGTGTGGGGTTTTTTTTAAAATCAGTTAGCATCATTTATTATTAATAATAATATAACTTATATATAACATGAATAATATAATTTGTTTCCTAATAAACCGGAAACATAACCAAAATATCTTTTGATATCTTTTCATTTCAAAAAAAAATCGAAAATTCTTTTTAAGAAGATTTTAAAAAGATCTTAATTTTAAAAACTTATATGTATTTTCACTAATTTCGTAGTTAGTTTTGAAATATAATTTAACATTAAGATATTCAGTTATTATTTATAAAATGAAATATAAATATTCTATTATATTTTTATCTATTATATAATCACAATCAATCATATTAAAATTTATTATCTGATTTAAATATTTTAACAATATCATAATTTTTACAAATTTCGTAATTAGAATTGAACTATATATTATTATGCATTAATAAATATATTTTTATTGTTTACAATCTGTCAGATATTAATTTGTTTAGTAATAAAAATAAATACAATAAGATAAATATATAATAAGAGACAAAAAATACATGTGACAGTTTTAAACAATCGATTATTTACAACATGTAAACTATAAGTTATTATATTTAAAATACACTAAAATTAAAAATGTATACCATTATCAATTTAAAATAAATAAATATATATATATATATATATATATATATATATATATATATATAATTAAAAATAACATCCACACGGTTGTGCGTATCGAGATCTAGTTTCATTTAATCTACTATCCTTGTTTTCAAACATCTCCAAAGTGTACTTCAACTTTAATAATATTGATAAGATACCTATATCTAAACATATCTAGTGTGTGTTTTTCCTTTTTCACAATGATCGGTCTCCGATTATGCGTACGTGTAGTAGCAATCTTCTATTTTAGATGCCATGTAGTTGTGTTTCAAAAAAAAAGATGACATGTAGTTATCAATTATTTGTTTTTTAACATAATATTCCTCTTGGTTCCACATGATAAAACTTTGAAATATTTGATTATTACTTGTTTCAAAAGATTACTGCTTTACATAGTTTCCTATTGACCTGAAGATAGCGACCAAACGCGAAGCACAGTCCAAATTTGCGGCACGATGTCATTTGCTCGTCTTAATACATTTTACAAGAAAAATTGGGTATAGATTCAAATCGTGCATGAGAGGCTAAATGAAAGTGTAAGAACGATTTAAAAATGGACTTAAACTAAAAAATAGCAGAGAAAACATAAATAACAAAAATATATTTGGTAATTTTCATGGGAGACAATGATCTGCAGGGCTCAAGAGAGCAACAAACATAAGACAATCTGTCAACATTCCAAACACCTTGTTAACGAATCTATAATCGTATAGGTTAATCCAATATCTTAATAAATAAATGAGAGTTTTATCTCTCTATGAAGGGAATTTAGCCACGTGGCATCTTATATTATAATGGGCTGCCGAAATTTTGTTAATTTTCATTTGTTGATAGGTTTAATTGATTTTTAAATTGTGTTTAGGCTGTTAAAAACATTTGAGGCCCAAACAAAAATTAGGTTTGCGTCTTCTTGCTTTCAAGCTTCTTAGTTTAGCAGTCGTGAGTTTCAGAGAAATTAAGCAGAGATCAGCTCACCGTAACATTATCTAGCATTAATATGTTCTCCACTGTGAAACATCATTCAATCAACCTCATCGCATTCCAAAATGACCGACAACAGCAACAAGTATAAATATCAATCTTCGAGCGACGAACAACACAACTAAACGAGATCGTATATGTTGTTAGGAACACCTCTATAGAGTGTGATTCTTGAGAAGTACGTTGAACGACTAAAACATTGCGAAGTCTAAGTCTGACGCTTTTGATCTGTGTGTGATCATAAAAATTGTTTTGTGCTTTCTTTCTCCAGACAGCTTATTTTGCTTAAAGTTCTTTTTTTTTGTATAGCTAATGAGGGATCTTTGATGGTGTTATAGTCTACTGGGAGCTCAATTGACCATATGAGTTGCTTTGGAGATGTTGAAGGGCGCCATCAGGAAAGCGATAAGATTAAAAACAATAATCTTATTAATTAAGGCCATGAAGTGATTGATTCAGTTTTCTCTTTATAAAGTAACAGTCAACTTGAACTGCCTTTCCTGTGTTGTATGAATTTGCAGCTCTAGATGCAGCAACTAAAGGGAATCGATACATCCATTCTTGCCTCAGGTACTTCCATAATGATCTCGATTTAGTCTTACCTGAACAGAGAGAACATTGTATATGTTTCCAAGTATGTTTGCTTAATGCGGTTCCTTGGCCTTGACGTCTACATTTTAAATGCATTCACGGTTGTGATCTGTAAACACGTACTTCTTTGGTTCAATATGCAGACTGAACGAGGAGACTGAAGGCATTGCGAACTTGGGTGCTATATCGAACAACTTAAACCATTTCTCAAGCATAGGGTTTAGTGTTCGTCCAGAGGCTGGTTTGGTTGCTAAGATTCAAAACAAAACAATCTCTGTAAGAGTAATTCAACATAGAAATCAGTTTATCTCTTATGTAATTTGACTCTTTCATGGTAGATTCTGGTGATATTTACGCAGGAAGCAATGAATATTCTATTTAAGTAATTGGATTGGTTGGGAACAGTGGAGAAACTATTTAAGAATCAGCAGAAAGAAGAAAGCAAAAGTTAAAGCCTTGAAGAGGATGAATGAAATGTTCTCTGAATTATCTTCTTCGTCTGAATCACTGACTATGGCAAGGAAATGATGTTTACATGAGCTCTAACAAATACAAGGCTATACTAATTCTTGAGCCATAACCACAAGAATCTGGAGTAGCACCCTCTTGTGAGAATCTAAGAGACGCTAAATACTAATAAGTTCGAAGAAGATGCACATATTTGCATGAGCACCAGGGAAGCATTGAAGCTCTGCTGCAATCAGCTTCTGACTTGTTAATCATGGACGCACAGTGAACGTTGTAGAGGCAATTTTTTGGTTTTTTTCCTGTAGAAGCAGTTCCAGTAGTTGGATTAGCAATAAAGAGCGTAGAAGTTTGTATGTGCGGAAATTGCAAGAAGTAAGGATGATTTGTGTTGTTGGATGAGTCTCAGAAGGCAATGACAAGCATGAAAAGATCTGATTGACTTGCAAATGCATGGGAAAGTATCAAGATGGTCCAAACGTTAGAGTCGTGAACGACACTGATAATGTGATGACTGATTTGGTTAGAGAACACCTTTCAAGACCGTCTGAGTAGATGTGGAAACTATTATTACAAGTTTCTTTGCTAAACAATATCGTAGAGAAAGTTTTGAGATATTTGCTAAAGACTGTCGTAGAGAAGGTCTTGAGTATGTCTCATATTGAAGTCTTTAAAATGGTCAAATTGAAATATGCAGTGAAATATGCAGAGCGTGTCTTCTCCCATTGTAAACATGTTTTCGGGTGCATTTTAGAGTGGAATATTGGTAATCTATACATATTTCTTGTATTGGTCTTCACGAAAACAAATATATTGTGCTAAGGCCTGCAAATATCAAGTTAAGCAAAAAGCCCTTTTTGAAAGGTACCGAGCCCTATTATATTGAAGATTGAAACAGTTAAAGAGCATTTTTATTTCAAACTCGGGGGTTTTTCAAATCTTTATCCCAGATTTCGTTTACATTTTGTCTCTTCTCATTCTATCTAGAAGACGCAACGGCAAAACAAAAGATACCTTATTCTCTAATTTGGTAAGTTCCGACTTAATATAACACCAGTTTAATAATTGATCCAACTAGAATTTTTCTCTTACTTTAGTATATCTTTCCTTCAGTTTTTTTCCAATCAATAGGGAAGAGACCGCAAATCTTTCGATAAAAATTCTAAATAGGATCATGAATTTTTTCCTGTCAACAACTAACAAACCATATATTTGGATTATGCAGAGATAACTAAACGAGTATTCAAGATGCAAGAAAAATGATGAGATCATCTCTGTTCAAAATAATTCGTTTTCTCAGCAAACAGAGGTACCAAAACAGCAAGCTCCCCTCAATGTAATCTGCATTTTTAGACCCGTCGGTCCCTGACACATATTATCATATGATAAATTTCATTATGAATTTGTTAAGAAAGAAGGTGATGAATCATATTCGCTAAACATGTTTCCTAACCCATTATAATTAATAATTTTCAATAAAATAATAAACAGTTCAGCTATTACACTTTCAAATTATCATACATATATTTAAATTTAAATTTCTTTTATAATAATTATGCACAAACTACAATCAAATTAATATATTTCCATATGATAGATACATATTTTGTTTTCTCAAATATTATTGGAAAATGTTCTAGATTATAAAATCATAGTCAAACCATATAGCAAAAACCGGCACTAATATGAAAATATATAAAAGGATTCTCCTAACTTTCAAGTAAACATTATATATATTTTACTACAGATTTTACTGAATACTATGAAAAGCCATCTGATGAAAAAGAGTAACGTCAAAACTGTCATTTGATAGTTTCATTCTAGGCAATTATCAGGAACATGGAAAGTAATGTGTATGAACTACTAATTAGACTTTTTTTTTGTCATCATTAGTCTTATCTTACAAATAAATTGATATTGTTGTTGTTTTTTTTTTGGTAAAAACAAGTTGATATTGTTGTCGGTAGAGTTTCCTCAAAGATGGATTCATCTTTGCAGCATATCCTCATAGATTGTCTCAATTGTTGTTGTTTTGTCATCGACGTGGAGATAAAATTTTATCATCTAACTTGTCAAACTTATACTCAATCAAAAAGAAAAAAAAAACTACACTAATAATTGGACTGCCTGTGACAGCAAGTGGCAGATGACTCTTAACCTTTTCATTTGGAAAACAATATCGAACCCAACCAACAATATCATCAAGACTAAGGTGGGGAAAGTGAGTGGTGAGTGAAGAAGGCTGACCAAACCTCAGTCGAGTAAGAACAGTTGAAAAATATATGAGCTTTAGACCGGGTTCATAACTGTTCATGGTGAACGCCAAGCTCCTCTGCTTTTCCTCGCCGTCCCTGCCGCAAGAACTCGCCGTAGAAGATGGCTCCGACGACCTAATTCCCCCAAATCAAAATTCCTTCGGTCACTTGGTAGATCCAGTCATGCTACTTTCGAATTTGAGCCTAGTTTCCAGCAGCAACCTCTACTTTTCAAATCCAAAAACAAAGAAGCTTTCTCCCCGTCATTAGTTAGAGTTCCCTAGGTGAGCCACCTCCATGGATCTGCAACGCTTCAACACCGTCGACCCACCTTCCTCTCCCTGAAGCTGCTCCTCTCCTTCTCCATGACTTCGATGGCCAGAGCTCCTCCCCCGTCGCGATCCAGACCTCCTCCCGACCCTCCACCGCGTAAGCCTCCTCTGCTTGGTTCCCTCTTCCTGATTGAACCAATGGAACCACCCGACCCTCCAGACCCTCCAGACTTATCTCCCGTCCCTGCTCTCCGTCGGTTCATGTTTGTCTCACCTAGACTCCGCCTCTCCTCCGCCGTTCATCTGATTATTGCTCTGTCTCAGTGTTTAAACGGGATTGTCCACGAGTCTCTGATGTTGTTAGGTTTCTCAACCTCTTTCGCCGTCGCTAGCTGCAAGAGAGGATGTTGGTGCCGTTTCCAGGCCCTTTGGCTCCTGGTCCTCATCTGTAGCCCTCCCCCATCGGTCATGACTGCACTGACACCAACTCTGTCTCATGAGTCTAGCGCTTTACCTCCTCTGCTTCACTATTCACGTAATCTCCTATGGCCAGAAGTGAAGAAGCTGCGACGAGCGCCACCCTCGTTGTTCTTGTGGACGATGAACCTTCTCCCTTTAGGGAAGAACTATTTTGACTGGACTTGGTGCGAGCGAGAACTCCATACGGAGGTTTTTCTTTTACCGCTCGACGGATCTGTGAAGATCTACAGCTCAGAACATCAAGGTGCCTTCAGTCCGGTGAGAAACCCCCTACTAGAAGATATTCGGATCAGCCTCTTCTCACCGCAAACATCTGTCAACTATACACCTCCAGATCCCATGTGTGTGGGTTTTTTCAAACCCCTTGCAATGAGTAAGGATGTCAGCTTATCGTGCTATCTCCCATGTCAGCTCTACCGCCGGTACGGTAATGCCGAGGATCAAAGCTGCAAAGGGTTATCATCTCAAGTTGGCGTGCCTGGAAACATCAAAGCTTATCAACTTCTAAGTTACTGGGGAGCACACATGGTTTCTCTTAGTGTTTCCATTGGGATTTGGCCATGTTTTAAAATGCATATTCAGCGCCTTGTGCTTCTGTTTCATTCGGAGCCCACTCAAGATAGCAGGTGTATCTGGTTCTGCCAACCTCTTGCGATGCAAAAAGACTACATGTTCCAGTGCTTTCTCCCCTGTCAGCTCCACCACCTCCGGTACGGTAATACCGAGGAACTGAGCTACATAGGAATAGCAACTTCATATTGTCTGTCTGGAAACAGCAAAGCTGTTATACTGTTTATCCAAGGCGTACAAAACGTTTCATTCAACACCTACTTGCTTAGTGTCCTTGTTCCCAGGAATCCATCTTCATCAACTAGCTCATTATCAAGACAATGCTCAATAACAGTTCCAACCCTGAGGTGTCTAAAGCTAGAATCATCAAGCCCTTCAAAATTATTCTTCATGAGTAGTTTTAGTCAAACTTCCTCTCGACAGGGCCGAGAGAGATCTTTCCCCATCTCCTCCTTATCAAAGAGTTCAAGCCAAAACCATTATCAGTTACTACCTCCAACACGTGCAATTGTCATCGAAAGATTGGTTCTAAAGTGGAGTCTACCAAAGCTTGAAGATTGCAGCCCCTTAGTCTTTTGTTTTCATAAAAGACTAATCATATTTCCTCATGTCCAGGGCCATGAGAGATCCATCATCGATGATGCAGGTTCGTCATCTCTTCACTCAGCGACTGTCTCCTTCGAGACAGCGCTTCTTACTGCGGAAACGTTGGCCTTGAAAAATGTCATGACCTCTGCTCGTCAGTATGAGATTAACGCTCTCTTGATCTGCTCAGACTTTCAGATTTTCTCTAACCTTGTGAAATCAAGAAGAAGACATTTAGAGATTGCTGTTCTTCTCATTGACACCCTATCAAACTTGTCTAAGCTTGTGTCTCTATCTTTAATTTGTTGTGTTCTTTATTTTCCTAAAACTGCACAACACTATGTGGATGTTGTTAGTACCCTTGTATTTGTTTAACATTTGAATGAAAAGCATCTGGTTTCACAAAAAAAAAACTACACTAATATAACTAGCCGCAGAAATATATACAGTTTTCACCCAACCACATTTTAAATCCTTTTATTTATTACAGAAATTTGGAATTTTTTGATTAATCTGGGGGATATCTGGACTTATAGAAAGACTCATATTAATCTAAAAGGAGAGGTGAAACCCACATATATACACTATAGAAATTTGAAACTTGTTATTAGATGTTTGTTTCTTAACTCGTTTTTTCTAGGTTAGATATAATAGGCTAGCAATATATATATATACCAAACAATGCATAGGCATTTAGAAAAGTTATTGAACTTTTCTTGGTCACCTTCATACATTTCAAAGTCCTGCATTTGAAATATACGCTTGAGAAAAACAATTTGATCACACTAACATTTTTCAAAAAAAAAAAATCTAACAAAAAAAAATCAAGGAAAATTTAAACTATATAAAAAAATCAAACAGTAACGTTTCGGGAACGTATTTAAATCAAAGCTGTGATCACATACATAAACATATAAACTACTTTTGTATAATAAAAAATGGAAAGCTCTCGACTATTTTCGACCATCTTGTTCCTCTACACAATAATCTTATCGATAAACTCAATCAACTGCACAGAGAATGATAATGATCTCGTCACAGACCAAGCTGCTTTGTTCGTGTTCGGAGATTCTCTGTTCGATGTAGGGAACAACAACTACATCAATACTACCACCCGATCCAATTTCTTTCCATATGGTCAAACCTTTTTCAAGTTTCCTACTGGAAGAGTCTCTGACGGACGTTTGATTACTGATTTCATCGGTAACAATAAAAAAAAAAAATATATATATATATATATATGCATAAGTTTGTTATTAATATATTTTTACTAATTTGGTTTCTAGAATATTTTAACACATTTTTTTAACAGCTGAGAAGGCATGGTTACCGTTGATCCCACCAAACCTACAACCAGGCAACAGTAACAGTCAGTTGACCTATGGAGTTAATTTTGCTTCTGCTGGTGCTGGAGCTTTGGTGGAAACCTTTCCCGGAATGGTGAATATCATCAATTTTACTATTCCATTTATTTCAAAATATATTGTTCTGGTATTTTATTCTTTCTTTTATATTAACTAAAACTAAATGTCTGGCCCGCAGATGTGGACATAAATATTTTATAATTACTGATTAATATATTCATTACTAAATAAAAGTTATATTAATAATTATGTTTTCATCTAAAAGTTCTTACGTCTTATAAATATTTTTGTATATTACAGTATATTTAGGAATTATTTTTCTATTTTAAAATATATTATCTTTTCAATTATATAAATCATTACTTGACGAATATTTTTAAAAGATCATCTTTCCAATTACACAAAATTAAGAGTTTTTTTTTTTTTTAATTTTAACCTTTTTATTAAAAAAGTTTTTTAGATAACAACATAATATATATATATATATATATATATATATATATGAATTTTTATTTTAAAATATATTTTTAGATTTTTGTTAGTTCTTATCATTATTAATTTTAAATAAATTGTCTAATAAAAAATATATAATTTGTTTTTATTTTCTGATTAATTTATATATTTTATTTATTAAGCGTAATATCTATATTAACCGATCTAACTTTTAACGTTAAAGCTCCGTTGTGAAAAATCATTTCGCAAATAATAATATAGATTATATATTCTGATTTTTTGTTAATTTCTTTTTAATATTTTTTTCACGCGAATAATAACTAAAAATTAATCTTTACAAAAAAAGTTAATTTTTGATTTTTTTTATCTATTGCATAATTTTATTTTAATCACCAATTATGAATTAGAACTAAATATTTGTGAATAAAGACGTTACATTGAAATTAAAAAACAATATTTGTTCTGAAAGAAAAAAATATATTATTAACTTTAAATTGGGATAGAAAGAGAAGACATAATGTACCTGTACAGATATTGTCACATAACCGATGATATAGTTTGACTAACTCTATCCTTTTGTCTTAAACGTTCTAGGTGATAGATTTGGGTACACAGTTAAATAGCTTCAAGAACGTTGAAAAAAGCTTGAGATCTGCATTAGGAGATGAAGAAGCCAAAAAGATTTTCGCAAGAGCTGTTTATATGTTTAGTATCGGAAGCAATGATTTATTTTTTCCCTTGGTGGCGAACTCTTCACTTTTCCAATCCAATACCAAAGAGAGATTCGTTGATTTTGTTATTGGTAACACTACGTCCGTGCTCGAGGTAAAGCTAAAAATGAATAACTAATCTCAAGTTTATTACTTTTTTTTTGTATATACAACAAGAGATATATGACTAAGGTGTTGGTAGTTTAGTGGTAGTGAAAAGGGTCGGTTTCCTTGGGCCTTCTGTTCAAATCATCTTTAGCATGTAAGGTTGTTATTCAAATGAAAATATTTAAATACTGATTTCAGGTCTAGATAATTATGACCTAAGATCCGGAACTTTCACTATTAACAAAAAAACAACGAGCGCTATATGTTTTGTTTCACAGGAACTGTATAAAATGGGAGGAAGGAAGTTTGGATTCTTGAATATGGGAGCATACGAGTGTGCACCACCCTCATTGCTCTTAGACCCAGCAAACATAGGATCTTGTTCCAAACCAGTCGCCGAGCTGATCAATTTGCACAATAAGAAGTTCCCGGATGCTTTAAACCGGCTACAACGTGAACTTTCCGGATTCAGATATGCCCTTCATGACTATCACACTTCATTGTTGGATAGAATTAACAATCCTTCTAAATATGGTAACTAAAGCTACATGGTACATACATGTATATAAGAGACTGATCTTTTATTGGTAGATTTTTGAAAGCTTTGTGTTTTATTTGTTTGTTTTGAAGGGTTTAAAGTAGGGCAGATGGGATGTTGCGGAAGCGGACAATTTAGAGGAATCAATACTTGTGGAGGCAGAATGGGACAAAGTTACGAATTATGCGAAAATGTTAACGATTACTTGTTTTTCGATTCCTCTCATTTAACAGAGAAGGCTCATCAACAAATCGCAGAGCTAGTATGGAGTGGACCGCCTAATGTCACTGGACCGTATAATCTTAAAGCTTTATTTGAGCTTAATTAAATTACCGATGTATGTCTTTGAAAATAAAGATGAGATTGATATATATCTTATCTAAGCTTGTTAATAATATACTTTATGTTTAAAATAATAATAAGGTGGATGAATGATTTGTGATAACAACTCTATGGCAAAAGTCTTTCATAGCTCAGTCGATAACCTTGAGTTCGACATAACTTTTCAACGAAGCTAAAAGAATTCGAGAGATTAAATAAACTTTTTCACGCTTTTAATCTTTCATTTGTTTCTGGCGTGGAAAAAAAATTAGCTAAGAATCCTAGATTTTCGAATCGTAAGCTGTATTTATTTATTGGTTCTTTTATTTCCAATTGATTTTCCATATAACTTCAAATTTATGTAATAAAATATTTTTTGATGTTATGAAAAAAACTCAGTTGGTTAGAGCACTTGTTTAATTTAACAAGCGAACCTTTTGAGTTAGCTCTCGGTGAAAGGATATATAAAAGTTTCTTCGCATGAGAGTTAGCAAATCAGATTCAATATCGAATTAACAACCAGCTAAAATCTCTAAACATGGTATGTGGGTTCAGAAGAAAAAGATTACACTAGGTGGATGGAAGCATTAAGAATCTCAAGCGATTAGAAAGTTGTTAGTCTTCAAAATCATTTCAGTTATGTTCTCCTTACACAAATCTATTGAATTGTTTTTGTAGACAAACTTTTTTTATTGATATGCATGGTTTCAATTGTTCAAACAATGCATGGGGATTTAGAAAGTCTATTGAACTTGTCTTGGTCAACTTCATACTTTTCCATCTATAAGACAGGCTAGACATGTACATTTAAAAGTCGTGCATTTGAAAATGATCTATGCTTGAGAAAAACAACTTGAACACAATAACATTTGAAAATGACCTATATTTGTTTTTATTAAAATCGTTTAGAAAACATATATATATAAATTACTGTTTTCACGTCATTTTCACCGACACCAGTAATGTTGAAAATGGCTGAAAGCAATAAATAGTCAATAACTAAATAGGAAGACTGAAATTACCAGGAGCAAATGAGCTTAAATTTGAGAGAAATGAAAAACCATTATCAGTAACAATTACGTAACCCTAAAACTACATGGCTTACAGTTTGATTAGCATTTTTTTTTTTATATTTTTCCGTTCTACTTTTATGTTTGCCATTTATGTTTTGGTACTCGATTACTTTGACATGTTATGTTCTTTTGGTTTATCTATATACTAAACGATAATCCGCGCATGCGCGTTGTGAATTCTTTAAAATACTTGTATTTAAATATTACTATTAAAATGTATTTTCTTATCAAAAATTTTTTTACACTTGATTTGGAGTGGACATTCGGATACCATTTGGTTCGTTCAGTTATATTTTGATTTTTTGTGAGTTCGATCTGGTTCGGATCTGCGGATTCGGTTTGGGTTCGGATTCAAATAATTCATTTAATTTCAAAAAAAAATTCATATATACGTAAATTCTCAAACTATAAAAATAAAAAAATATTTATAACATATAAATATGTATAATGTAAGTTAAAATACTTAATCTTAACATAAAATTTGGTTTAGCTTCAATATTCAGATAGGTAATCAATAGATATTTGAAGTATTAGTATTTTGAGTATCATTTAACTATTTTAAACATTTACTTTAACTATTTGTATATATTTTCAAGTATTCTGGACTACTTAATAACATCTTATATATTTTGTATATTATTTTAGATATTAAATTCTAAAAATAATTAATATATTGAAGTATATAAATCTGGTTTGGATATATTCAATATCCGAAATATTTCATTTTGGATCGGGTTTCGTTCTAAAAACTAACATCTTAATAACATCTTAACATATTTGTAATTTATAGATGTTTTAAAAATTTTAAAATATAACATATATGAAAAATCTATTTTTTTTTAAATATGTTAATGTGATTATAATTTTTTTAAGATTATAAAAAAATAAAAAAATGTAGAGGATACAATTTTTTAATCAAATGTGTATGATTTATAATAATTAATTATTATATATATGTTAATCATATTAAGTAATTTCATAGCTTTTATTTAAAAAAAGAAACTTACGTAGCTTTTATTTAAGGAAATAATTTAAAACCACTAATCAATGTGATAATTAGTTTAATAAAAATATAATATATTTTTGTATGGACCAACTTATTTTTTTAAATATTTCGAAGAATCATCTTGGTGATGACACATAACTACAAAACATGTTGTAACGTTCTAGGATTAATATATAGGGGATATATAACCATCACATGCAGAATACATATTAAATACTTTTGTATCCCTAATAAATTATGGAAGGATCTCGAATATTTTCGATCATCTTGTTCCTCTACACAATAGTCTTAACGATAGGCTCAGTCAACTGCACAGAGAAGAATAACAATCTCGTCACAAACCAAGCTGCTTTGTTCGTGTTCGGAGATTCTCTGTTCGATGCCGGAAACTTGAAATACATCAGCAGCACTTCAGCTTTCCAATCAAATTTCTTTCCGTACGGTCAAACCACTTTCACGTTTCCAACCGGAAGAGTCTCTGACGGACGTTTGATTACCGATTTCATCGGTAACAAAAATACATCAATTTTATTTACTCATAATAATTTAAAGAACACTAATGTTTTAAACTGATCGCTAACGTAACAGCTGAGAACGCATGGTTACCATTGATCCCACCAAATCTACAACCAAGCAACAGTAACAGTCAACTTACCTATGGAGCTAATTTTGCTTTCGGCGGTGCTGGAGCTTTGGTGGAAACCTTTTCCGGAACGGTAAAAGTCATCAACTTTTTTACTATTAATATAATTTATTATATCTGGTTTAAATAATTGGTTGGGCAATTCTCAGCAGTATTTTTAAGTTGAGAGTTAGTATAATTAAGGAGTTAGAAATTTTTTATCGTAAATATAGTATACAAAGAGAAATTTCAAAATAACATTTATTTTACAAGAAAAAAAATTAAATTATTCTAACTCTTAACACAAATCTATATTTACTTACTCTTAAATATCTAACTCTTAAACTTAAATATTATAAAACTAAATATCTCAAACTAACATAAAATTATTCCAACTCTTTAATTATACTAAATCTTAATCACTAATCATTAAATCCAAATATAATATCAAATTTGTTTTTAATTCTAATAAAATCCAAATTCTAATATCAAATCTGACCAATTGTAAAGAATTCAAACCAAAATTAGTAATATATTTGAAAAGGTCTAAAATATAGATATTTGATGAATCGGATCCAAACCCGACTCGAACTGAAATATTTTAGGTACGCAAAATATACTAATGACAATTATAAACGCAAATATATTATTTTATATTTAATATTAAAAATATCTAAATATATCAAAAATTATCATAAGTAAATATCCAAAATATTTAAAACACCATAAATATCATCCATCCAATATCCAAACCGAATCAGTCTTATGTTAATTTTAGATATTCAATCTATACTATTATTTATGAAGTGATTTGACTTATGTGTCAAACTTCTCCATAGTTTTAGTTTTTTTTGCTCACTGTCTATGTTTTTAATAATTTTAGTTAGTAGTTTTATTTATTTATTTATTATGTTTTAATTGTTTTTATTTAGTAATTTTACATATCAGTTATTTTAAACTCATTTTTATATTTGGTTAATATTAATTCTACTTATATATGACTAAAAACGAAATTTATTTTACTAATGTTATATTTATATGTTATATTAGATAAATAGTTATAATTTTATAAAGCAAATTTTCAAATATATATTTTGAAAAGTATGATAATTATTAGATATATTGTGTTATTATCTGAAAATAATTATTTATGTTATAAAATCTTACGTAAAAAGTTAGAGTGGTTAATATCAATATTACCCTAATTAATTTTTATTTAATTTATTCTATAATTAAAAAACAAATTTTATATTACTTATTATAATAGATTTATGAAGTGATTTGATTTATGTTTCAGTTTTTCCATAGTTTTAGGTTTTTTTGTTTATTTGTCAATGTTTTCAATAATAGTAGTTTTATTTATTTATTATGTTTTTATTATTCTTATTTAGTAATTTTACCTATCCGTTATTTTACACTTATTTGTTATATTTGGTTAATATTGATTCTACTTATATATCATTAAAAGTGAAATATATTTTACTAGTATTATATTTATATGTTATATTATATAACTAGATATGACCCGTGCGTTGCATAGATTTTATTTAATGTTTTAATTTCATTGTATGATTTTGTATATATTGTGTGAAAATTATTCTAGATATAAAAATTATTTTTTTCACAAAAGTTTTGGTTAGTACTCATATTTCAAAAATCATGGAGAATAAGTGAGGTGAGTTATTAGCAACTTTATACATAAGGTAAGAGGAAAAACTATTATCAAAAATTCAAATCGAATTCAATGTAAAGAAATACAAAATAAAGTAAAATACAAAGAATTTAAAATTTGAATCAAGCAGATTGAGTTGATGACAACTTCATCCACTTTCTTAAGCTCTTAATTTAATGCATGTTTGTATTAATTTTATATGTTATTCTTCTTATTCAAACATATAATAATGCTTTCATGATGATTTAGTAATGTTTTGCGTTATCATTGTAAGATCTTGATTTTTTTTGTGTACACTCGTTTGCATTTATCTATTTTGGTTTGTATGATTTATTCATTTTTGAAATATCTCGAGTTCCCAGCTCTTTATTTTTTTTTTATTTTTTTCCATAAAATATAATTCTATTATAAATGTGAAATTTTCTATTGTATGATTCTGCTATAGAATTTCTATATTTTAAGGAAAAATGCAATGGAATGATATTTTCATCTCTTTATCTATAAACAAAAATATCGTATCTCTATATTTTCCTCTAAAACTAAAAGAATTCTATTGCATAATCACACATTGAAACAAATCCATCTTTATAATATAATTTCTCCATTCTAGAAGAGAATTTAAATATTAATATATAGATGAATTGGAAATAATCTTAGTTTTTATTTTGCAACACAATAATCTTAGTTGTTTAATTAATAGATAACATTATAGATCAACATTTTTATCATGCAATCAGAGGTAATGAAACTACTAATAATTTATGCAGTTTGATACTGCTTCGATTCTTGTGATATGTGTATTTTAAAGACTGTGTTTCTGAATTTCAATTGTGTGAATAACTGTTTATGAAAATAATGGGTAGTACGTGGTGTAATTGACATGAAGAAAATACAATCAGTAAGAAGTGTTTATAATTTCATTTAAGAAAAATGATTATTCAGTTTTTCTCACTTTGGATCTGCAGTTATAGTTACAAAGTTTTCTAGAAAATAAATAAGCAAATAACCCTAAATTATAATTTTCCGTATATAACAAATTAATTACATAGTTATACATTTATAACATTTTCAATAAAAGAAAACAAACAAAATATATTTCTTTGTAACTATTAGTTTTTAACTGATTGATCAATATATATACTGATAAGACAAAAATATCTCTTTTTGTTAACGATGATTAATTATGTTAATACAAATTTTGAGAAACAAATCATAGACATATCTACTGTTAACAATTCTATAAGTTTTCTGAGGATCTGCGTCTGACTATATTATCATGAGTTGTTTCATAAGATCCACACCAGACGGTATTCTTTACATTTGATCATATCATATAAACTTTTTTTTTGTAAATAAACTAATATTTTGCTTTCTCTGAAACTCAATATCGAGACCGCATAGTGTAAAATGATTAACCATTAGTCAAATATGGAATACTGGGGCTTCCGTAGGAAATTACCTATTTTTTTAAAAAACTGATAAGATTATTTCACTGCTCTCTTTTGCTTATAATTTTAATAAGGAATGATATCTGGTGTATTCTCGGATATTAAATAAATATTAGTATAAATTTTTTAAAAAACTGATAGCTTATAAAATTTTATTTGTTTATTATTAAAAAGGAAACTGACTATTAAATAAATATTAGTATAAAATTCTTTTTCGTTTACAATATTTTGTTTAAAAATTAGAAAAAGAAAAATACTATTAAATAACTATTATCATTCTATTTTACATAGTTGCAAACATATCTTATAAATTGTTTCACCAATAAACTAATAATTCACCTTCTCTGAAACTTGACACCTAGACCGCATAGTGTTAAAACATTAACCCTAAATCTAACATGGACTATTGACGTTTCTTCAGAAAATTAGTTAATTATAGAAAAATAATAAGGTTTTTCTTACAACTCTCTTTTGCTTATAATTTTAATAAGAGAAAATATGTAGATTTGTTATAGAATAATATTATGGATTCTCAAGTTTTTATAATTTGTTAAGGAAAACATAAACTAATATTTTATTTCATAATTCTGCTTTTTCATGATTTAAAAAAAAAATTCTAAAAAATGTTTGTTTTCATATAGCTTATACAATTTGTTTTTATTATTTAAAAAAGAAAACTCACTATTGAATAATTATTAGTATGTATATTTCGTTTAAAATATTTTGTTTAAAAATTAAAAAGGAAAATACTATTAAATAAATATTATAATTCTATTTGTTCATGATTTAAAAAAAAAGGAAAATAATTTTCGTATATTGTTTACAGTTTTTTGGATATAAAAAGTAAAATAGTAATAAATAGTTATTTGTATGAAATTGTTTTTTTGTTTATAAGTTTTTAAAGGAAAATAATATTACTTAACTATTTATATAAAGATTATTATTTAACACATGTCACAATCCTAAATATATAATTGTCATGTGTCACAATCATATTAATCAGTAACTTTTAAAATCTTATTCTCAAGTTTGTATAATTTGTTTAAGAAAACTACTATTTTCTTTCACAATTCTGTTTTTTTTTCATGATTTGAAAAAATATAATTTCTAAATTTTTTTTTTTCATATAGCTTATACAATTTGTTTTTCTAAAAAAGAAAAATTACTATTGAATAATTATTAGTATATATTTTTCGATTAAAATATTTTTTAAAAAATTTTAAAAAGGAAAAATACTATTAAATAAAAATTATATTTCTATTTGTTCATGATTTTTTGAAAAAAGGAAAATTATTTTCTTATAGCTTTTATAGTTTTATTTTTTTGGATATAAAAAGGAAAATAATAATAAATAATTATTTGTATGAATTTTGTTTTTGCTTACAATTTAAAAAAAAACTTAAAAAGGAAAAATACTATCAATTAACTATTTATATAAAGATTATTATTTAACACTTGTCACAAATCTAAATATATAACTGCCACCTGTCACAATCATGTTAATTAGTAATTTTGTATATAAAAAACTTAAAAAGGAAAAATACTAATAGTTAACTATTTATATAAAGATTATTATTTAACACATGTCATAATCCTAAATATATAATTGACACGTGTCACGATCATGTTAATTAGTAACTTTGAAAACTAAGCTTTATATAATAAGATTATTTATAATTTTATATAGCAAATTGTCAAATATATATTAGATATATTGTGTTATTATCTGAAAATAATAATTTCTATTATAAAATCTCACGTTAAAAGTTAGAGTGGTTAATATCAATATTACCCTAATTAATTTTTATATTTACTTTATAATATAATCAAAAACGAATTTTATATTACATATATTAGATTTATCTGTTATATTAGATAATAATTATAATTTAATATAATAAATTGTCAAAATATATTTTAAAAGTAAGATAATTCTTAGATGTGCGGTGTTATTATCTGAAATTTATATATTAGAATTTAAAATTTCAAAAATTAAGTTAACACATTTTATATTTAAGTAATAATAATCATGCAAAACATTTGTATTAAAATATTTTCTAAAATATTTTTAATATGTTAGTTTTTTAAAAAATTAACACAATAAGAATCATATATATTTTGATAGATAAAAAAATTGTCATATATAAATAATTTGATGTTTAATTTTTAAAACATAAATAATAACTTATCATTATAATTTTTTTGAATTAATAAGATATAAACTAATAAGTATTTATAAGAAAATTATGCCCGCATGTGCAGGCAAATCAACTAGTTGTATATTATTTATACTTTGGATTTGATTGATTTAAAAGATAGTGAATTTTTTTAAATTTTAACATAATTTAAACGTGTATCCGATCTTTGAACGAACCCACAAAAGATCTGAACCGACTTCAAATCATAATTTATAGATATAAGAGTAAATCTTAAAATTTTATACTTAAATCCAAAAAATCCATTTCCGGCTATACAAGGGCAATCTTTTTATTATGAAATAAACTAAATATATGTGAGAAAAAAGTTAAAGGAGAGTTTAAAACAATATTTATCTTGAAACAGAATATTATTAAGGCTCATTTAGGTGAATATACAAAAAGTAGACAGTAATTAGGTAATCATGCAGATTTCAAAAGTATTTGCGAATGTGGTTATTTGTTGAGGCTGTAGTGACCCTTCTATCCCGTACGTTTGAGCTGAAGAGCTATTCTCTTCTATCCCGTACGTTTAAAAAAAACAAGTATCATCACTAAAATTCAGTATAAAACACAAGGATCCAAGGAAAAGTTTCAATCTTGCAACAAAAAAGCTATAAACTTCATGTTCGTTTTATGGGAACACGATTACAAGGTGGAGGGAGGTAAACGGAAACACGACGATGGCGGCAGTGGAGGCAGAGTTGCTGGAGACTTATGGTATCACGACAGTGAAGAGGAAGCTTTACCACGATCGAGGATGGAATCTTTCGACATCTAATTATTGAAATTGCGGGATTTTGTTGTTCAGGTGGTTGAAGAAAGAGATAATTTAGATGTTATTATGTATTTTTTAGCTGGGGGATGTATTTGGGATTTATGAAAAATGTACAGTAGATTTCTATATACCTAATTAAAATACTTTTTAGGTTATGTAGTGCAAATTCCCTATTATTAAAACCTTTATACTGAAATATAGAGAACATACATTATATATTTACAAATATTATTACATAGCCACCAATCAAATAGTTATTTGACTAGTTAACTCTCTCTTTTTTTTTCATTAAATCATTCAAGGTGATAGATCTGGGAACACAGTTAAATAGCTTCAAGAACTTTGTAAGAAGCTTGAAATCTGCATTAGGAGATGCAGAGGCCAAGAAGATTTTCTCAAGAGCTGTTTATCTGTTCAATATCGGAGGCAACGACTTAGTTTATCCCTTTGTTGCAAACTCTTCACTTTTCCAGACCAATACCAAAGAAAAATTCGTTGATTTTGTTATTGGTAATACGACATCCGTGGTCGAGGTAAAAAAACTAAAACCGAAAACTTGTCTCAAGTTTATTAAAAAAAGAATGCATATGTTTTGTTTCTCAGGAAGTGTATAAAATGGGAGGAAGGAAGTTTGGATTCTTGAATATGGGAGCATACGAGTGTGCACCAGCCATATTGATCTTAGATCCAACAAACATAGGATCTTGTTCCAAACCAATAGCTGAGCTGATAGATTTGTATAACAATAAGTTTCCAGATGCTTTAAGGCGGCTACAACGTGAACTATCCGGATTCAGATATGCCCTTCACGACTATCACACTTCTTTGTTGGAAAGAATCAACAATCCTTCTAAATATGGTAACTAAAGTTACCTGGTAATTACATATATGTAAGATATTGGTCTTTATTAGCTTTTTGAAAGTTTTGTTCGTTTGTTTCGAAGGGTTTAAGGAAGGAAAGATGGGATGTTGTGGAAGTGGATCTTTGAGAGGAATCAATACTTGTGGAAATCAAATGGGAAAAAGTTACGAATTATGCAAAAACGTTACTGATTACTTGTTTTTCGATGCCTCTCATTTGACAGAGAAGGCCCATCGACAACTCGCAGACCTGATATGGAGCGGACGGCCTAATATAACTGGACCTTATAATCTTCAAGCTTTATTTGAACTTAATTGAAATTGCCTATGTATGTCTATGAAAATAAAGTTTTTTTTTTGTCATCCAGAAAATAAAGTTGAGATTGACAGCTTGTTAAAAATATACTTTTATATTTAAAATAATATTAAGATTGATGAATGCTTTGTGATAATATCTCTATCATAAAAGGTTTCATAGGTCAGTTGGTTTAGTAAGCGGAAGGTCTCGAATTTAACTTCCAGTGAAAGCATATATAGTTTAAAGCAAATTCGATTCAGTATCAAATTAGGTGGCAACAAGCTAAAATCTATACAAGGGATAGTCCTTTAATTTAAAAGGGGAAAATTGTCTCTGAGACGCAGTGTGGTCAGGTGGTAAAAGGACGAAGTTAAAATGCTAACATGTTCTACGTTTGATATACTTGCTTGGGTATTCTTGCTTGGGTATTCAGGGTCTCAATTGGGTTTTTGTTTTGTCCAACCAAGTTTTGATATTTCGAGTTTATAAGAATCAGCTTCATTTGGGTTATAGAAAAGTTTGGTTCGGGACTGGTTCGTATACTATCGGGTTCCGGTCGGGTTAGCAATCTTCAAAGAACTGATACAACCCGATGTTTTTTTGGGTTCGGATTTCAATATTCTTTGTTTTAAAAGAACCTGATTTGTACACACTTTGTAACCAAAATATAAGTAAAATCGGTTCTTCAATTTCAAAATATTTGATTTGTATTTATTTTGTAACCAAAACATATGCAAAATTGATTCAAAAATAAGAAATCATTCAAAATCAAACGAAAGGTAAACATATTTATTGATACAAAGAAAACAAAATAAATGTAAGTATAAAACAAAAACCAAGTTCTCGTGAAATGAGAAACATTGTTCAATGAAAACGAAACTAGAATCTAAAAATGTCAAGCTTCAACCGCTACATTCAATCATCAACCTTCATGTAATAAAACCACCAACTTTCATGAAATAGATAATTATTTTAGATGTTAATTAATCTTAGTGTACTTTGAATAAATTTTAGAAAATGAGATCATATTTGTTACAATACTGGATATTCATTTCGGTTCGAGTTCAATTCAGATAATACCCATAACCTGAAATACCATAAAATGAGATCCATTTGGTATTTATTTCAGGTTCCGATTGGTTCAGATTCATCTTTAACGATTGGGTTTGGATTCAATTTATTTGCTCAACCCGGATATAAGTACATGTTTTTGGGCTCATTTGCATATCCGGAGAGAGTGTATATCCGTGAATTGCATCTCCCCTTGAGAATTGGTCTAGGTAATTCCATAGGTCTGAGATAATCCCACGTAATAAAAAAAGAAGAAGAAAAATTTCATAAAAATACATCAACTAAATTTTGTTACACTTTTTAATACCTAAATCTTTTTCTATCCAGTTTAATACCTAAACTAATTAATTTTCTCATTTTAATTATAAGTTTCAAATAAAACTTATAAAATATTTAAAATTCAAAATTTTCTAAAACAAGTTCAGTTGTTTTTAATTAAGACTAAAATTCCCCAAATAATGTATAGTCTTAATTTCTTATAATATTATTTTTTTTTAAATTTCAAATTGTGTTTATTATCTGAAACTAAAAATAACTTATTTATTTTGTTCAGAATTGAGTGTCTCTAAATTTTAAAATATTACCTAAAACTTAGTTACGTTTTTTTTTTTAAAAAATATATAAAATAAATTTTGATTTTTGTTTAAATTAGATTTTTTTTAAAGTTCTGTTTGAAATTTATTTATATTTTTGATTTAAATTGGCATAGTTTGAGTTTTGATATGATCACCGTTTTAAAGTAAGTCTATTAAATAATTAGTTTGGGTATTAATCTAGGTAGAAAAAATTTGGAAATTAAAAATCTTAACGAAATTCATTTGGAATATTTTAATTGAATTTTCCCACTTAAAAAATATTATATACATTAGGGCAATTGTCTTAAATAGACAATTTTCAAATTTTTGTCGCAAAAAATAAACTCTAAGGAGAAAAGTGACCAAAATGTTTCATTTAATAGATGAAAAGATCTTACTACCTTAGATATATAAATACAAATAAAAAGATAAAAAATAGAAAAATAAAAAATAAAAATATGAAAAAATGATAGTTTCAGATTATATGTTTTCAGTTTCGAAATTTTTATTGGAATTTTTTTTGGATTTTTATATTTTTTCACATTTTCTTTTTTTTTTAATTCGAAAATAGTTTTGAAATTATTTTCAAATTTTTATTTTCCAAATTTTAGTATTTATTATTTTATTTTATAAAATTTATACCTTAATCTCAAAACCCTACTATTAACTCTAATTCTTAAAGTTTGGATTAATTAACTCAAACATATAAGTGTATATTTACCTTTTTAATGAAATATTTTGGTCATTTTGATCCTTGAAGTCTATATTTATGACAAAACTTGGTTTGGTGCTATCCTAATCTTTTTACATTAAGGTGGAAAGTTTTACAAATAAGTTTCAAATATTTTGTGTTCCTGTGGAAAGCTTTACAGGGAAGTTTCAAATATTACAGGAAAGTCTTACGACACCAAAGATTCAAGTATTCATGTGGAACGTTTTTCAGGAAGCTCTACCAAAAACTCCAAAGACTGGCTTGCTGGCTGAATCTGTTACTTTCATGCGTTGTGGAGAACCGAAAACAGTAACACATCTCTATTTCTATTGCTGTTTTGCCAAGCAGATCTGGGAAAGATCTCCCCCTCAAACTGCCCATCGACCCTATGACCTTCAACCCCTTCGAGCTGGCCATCCAAAAACTGTCAGGTATGATCTGCCTCCTACCTTCTGGAGTTAGTATTCATCTCTTCTCTTCACACTATTGGTATATTTGGACAGCTAGGAATTCTCTTGCTTTCGAGAATCTTGACCTTGGCCCATGAGACATTATCTGAAAAACTCTTCGGCTAGCTAGGGATTGGCAGGAAGCTCAAACACTCAACGCTCAATCGTCATTGGCACCATCTCACACCAGAGCAACTACACGTGATGTATCTGAAGCTATTATCTGTCACTTTGACGTGGCTTGGAGTTACAAGATCATACCCGCTGATACTCTTGCAAAATCAGCTTTTTGTAATTCCAACTCCACTTCGCCTGGCTTATGTTAAACGTTTACGGAACAGTTGTGATTCGTGACCCCGATGTGAGATCTAATGATCTGGTGGTTCGTCAGTGTCCTTTGGCCATCACACTCTGTTTTGAGGACGGGGAGGCGGCTGGACAGTCAATCATCAGTGCTAGAGTTTTTATTGCGAGAGTTGCGAGTGGGGTTTGGTGACAACGGCCCATATTCTTCAAGGGAGCGCTTTGATTGTGGAGCTTTACGCAGAGGTCAGACTTGTGAAGTAGAGAGGTACCTTGAAAGCTCACTACATGGAAACAAGGCGATTCACTGACGGGAAATAATCAGTCGGGGAATTTTCGATGAGATCCAGAAAAAAATGGATGAAAACAAAATATTATTTCAATGGAGAATCTGTCGGAAATTTTCTGACAGATTCCCGAGAAAAGCAAAAATATTTTTGACTTCTACCGCTAATCCGTCAAGCATTCCCGACAAATTCCCGACATGAATAAAAAGAATTAACGTAAGTTGGGAATCCGTCGGGTAAAAACAAGTTTGAACTTAGTTATCACTTAATATTATTTTCTAAATAACATCACCTAAGGGTAACTCGATTGAATCATAAAATTTTAAATAACATTATGTATATTTATAGAAATGATTAAGAGAATTCATAAATTGTTTTTTTTAGAAAATTGTTTAAAATGTTTTTGTAAGTCTCTGAGTATTTTTTAAAAAAAAATATTGGATGTATAACATAATTGGATAATCTCGATAATACTTTTTCTTTTTTTTTCTGATCTTAAAACATAAGCCGTTGGGAGGAAATTCAGATGGTTCGTGGTTTCGGGTCGACAACTATAATGCATACAATCCATCGAGATTCCATCAGAAAAAACCAGAAAATTGGATTGTATAAATTTTTGGTTACCGGAAATAAAAATTCTTAACAGATTCGTAATGGATATTTTCTGTCAGGAATTTAAATACATATTTGTGAAACACCTCTTCCTTCTCCCCGTTTTACTATCTCTCTCTAAAATCACAAACATTCTTCTCTTGCCATTCTCTCTCAAAATCGCCTCAATCGCTCAAAACCATTTAATCAATAAGTTACTATTTTAATGAAATTTGTTAGATTAAAAACATGTTAGGTTGTTCATTTTAGTGATTTGAAAGTTAGTTATAGGGATTCTGAATTTAGATTTGGGACTGAAAAGTAGCTTACAGATTTTGTTGTTTGTGTCAGGTTTAGGAATAATATTTTGTGTTTAAATTTAAAATTTGTTTTTTAATAAACTGATTTTTACATTTTAAACTATTTTTATTTATTTCAGAACGTTTTCTAGACCAATCTTTTATATATTTTTCCACATGAAAACGTTTTTACAACTACTTTTAATATATTAAAACCGTTTTTGAATTTTACAAACGTAAAAGAACTGTTTTAATAATCTGTACAAACTTTCAAACAAATTCCAGGATTTTTTTGAATTTTAAATACATTTAATTAAAAGAGTTGTCGATTTTTTAATAATATGATTTATTATTTAATATTTTATACAAGTATTTATTAGTTTTACAAAGCATTTTAACTCTTACATATCTTTTTATTACTACCAATAATTTTAATTTAATATTTTCATCTTTTCAATTTTAAAATATTAATGTAATTTTAAAATTTGTTAGTTTAGGATGTGTTGGATGGATTTTTGCATCGGATGACCGATAGCGCTACTTGCACATGATAAAAACGATCCTGTTTTTTTTTTATCATATCATCTGAAGTATATCTTTCTACAGAAAGGTTTGTCAAGTTCAGTTCAACCTCCACCAATATTGTACTCTCACCCACGGAGCCGGCTTAGACCATGGGGCAAGAGGGCGTGGGCCCAAACTTTTTTTTTCATAAATAAGGTCAAAAGGGGGCCCAGATTTTTTTAAAAAATTATATAAGGGCCCAAATTTTTTAAATTATCTATAGATATATGTAAAAAAAATTCAAAAAAATTATTTTGCCCAAGGGCCCATAGAATCCTTGAACCGGTTCTGCTCACCCATGAGAGTAGGGTTAAGTCTTGGTTTATTAGTAAGAATTAGTTCGTTTAATGCAGAACCAATTCAGTGCCTTACTCGTGGAGTATCTCATATCTAGAGTGTTTTATTGAGTTCATCAATCTTGATCTATTTCAAACAAATTTCAGGTTTTTTTTTTGAATTTTAAATACATTATATTATATGAATTAGAATATTTTTAGTCATCCCAATTATTTAGAGTATAGAGGGCAAAAAATAATTTATCAACAGGAGCATAACTTCAATTTTGTAAAAATCTAAGTTAATTTTAATATTTCCATGGTGGGCAGTTGCCTCCCCCCCCCTCCCTAACTTCAATTTTGTAAAAATCTAAGTTAATTTTAATATTTCCATGGTGGGCAGTTGCCTCCCCCCCCCTCCCCTCCCACAGCCTACGTACCTCCGCCCGTTGTTACTGCAACTGCTGAAAAATGTTTTTCTACAATGAAATTAGTGAAGAATGCCACACCCAACCGAATCGGAGAAGAGTTTCTTAGTGATTGTTTAGTATGTTATATAGAAAAGGAGTTGTTTGAGTCTGTTACAAATGAAACAGTGGTGGAACGATTTCAGTCCATGAAAGTGCGTAGGATGCATTTATAAGGATTTGTATGATCTCATGATAATGTGTTTTTTTTTGTTTTTTATCTAGTAGCTTTTATTTCTGCCCCTGATACATATAGTTTCAAGATCCGCCACTAGCAATAGAGACACTGATGTTGCAGAGCTCAGAAGAGCAACAAACATAAGACAACTGTTAACATGCCAAAGACGTTGTTGAACAACTCAAATGCATGTGGATTTATCTGGTATATGAAAGAAGTAAGATGCTTCTCCTAACTTTAAAGTACATATTCTATATATTTGTCTTCTTAACTATTTTGACTACAACATGAATGAGCCATCTTGATGGGTGGAGAACATGAAAACTGTCCTATGATATATTCCTTCTAATTTTCAGGACCACTTCAAAATTTTGTGGCTGGGAATTGTCACCTTTGAAGTCTCATCTGAAGACGTGGTTTTCAAGTCAGTTATGATGAGTGCACATGTATAGTCAAAAATAGGGAGATTGAAGATGCAATTTCTAGAGGTGTTCTGTATCAATTCTTGAAGTACATCGGGAGGTACTACAAATGTGTCTCATGAAGATGAAACTGAATGAGAGTTAGGGTTTTGTGATGTGCGTGGACTTGATGAGATTGAAAAAGGAAAGAGGATATGTGCTTGAAGACATATGGACGTTTTCTATAATGCAAAAGAGAGTTTGCTTGAAGATGAAGTTTTCCATTAAGGTAAATGGAAAGTTAACTTATGTGTATTGGAAACACTTAGAGAGCAAGTGGAAGACTTGGAAAGCAAGTTGAAGACGTGAAGAATAAGTTCTGGTCTTACTATATAAGGAGGGACATGCCTTATGAGAAAGTCAGACCTCATAGAAGAGAGAGAGGATCTCATTGTATATTGGTGTTATCTGCTTGGTGTCGAAGCAGTGTCTGAAGTAGTTTTCGATGGAGTCGGATGTGGACATAGTTATGTGGTGTTCTTGTTGATATTTTGTGTGGTGGAGTTAGCCATCGTATGTAGCTCGTGGTGAGCTGTGTGTGTGCTTGGGTGATCAAGCGTTCTGGTGTCATTGGGTTTGTTGGGAGCTGACGTACTTGGTGAAGTATTTCTGAGAAGTGGGAAGATTGAAGCCTAGACTCAGGGGGAGTTTAGCTCGGGGTTTGGAGGATCCTGATAAACAGAAGTGCAGCAGTGGTTTCATTGAAGAGATCTGTGACGATTGCAGTTGTAGAAGACAATGTGCTCTGGCGCGCCCATATGGTGTTGTAGGCATGAGTGCTGACACCTAATTTTTGTAGATTGCTTCTTAAAAAAGAGTGGTAAACACTAGTGTGTGTGTGTGTGTGTGTTGTACCATATAGCAATTGTAGGTTGCTCCTTGTTCTAAGTCAATGAAATCTGGACAAGGTCCCGGAGATGTAGGAAACAAACCCGCTAACAAACTTTGTGTCTATTTTACTTTCTGCACTAGTTTTCGTTGCTCTAACTACATCATCAATTGGTATCAGAGCGGAGCTCGATAGAGTTAACGACTAATTTCGAGTAGATCATGATGATGAGGACGAAACTTGTTCAGGAAGTAGGACAAAGTTTGATTGAAGATCGATGAAGATGGCGAGATGGGTTTTCTTCTTTGGTTTGGAAGGTGCTGATCTTCGAGTTGGTTTTTGACCATAATGTGACTCATAGGGAGAGACTGAAGACGTGGTTTTCAAGTCAGTTATGATGAGTTCACATGCATAGTCAAAAAGGGGGAGATTGAAGATGCAATTTCTAGAGGTGTTCTGTATCAGTTCTTGAAGTACTGCAGGAGGTATTATAAGCGTGTCTCATGAAGATGAAACTGAATGAGAGTTAGGGTTTTGTGATGTGCGTGGACTTGATGAGATTGGAAAAGGAAAGAGAATATGTGCTTGAAGACATATGGACGTTTTCCATAATGCAAAAGAGAGTTTGCTTGAAGATGAAGTTTTCCATTAAGGTAAATGAAAAGTTAACTTATGTGTATTGGAAAAACTTAGAGAGCAAGTGGAAGACTTGGAAAGCAAGTTGAAGACGTGAAAAATAAGTTCTGGTCTTACTATATAAGGAGGGACGTGCCTTATGAGAAAGTCAGACCTCATAGAAGAGAGAGAGGATCTCATTGTATATTGGTGTTATCTGCTTGGTGTCGAAGCAGTGTCTGAAGTAGTTTTCGATGGAGTCGGATGTGGACATAGTTATGTGGTGTTCGTCTTGATGTTTATTGTGGTGGAGTTAGCCATCATATGTAGCTCGTGGTGAGTTGTGTGTATGCTTGGGTGATCAAGCGTTCTGGTGTCATTGGGTGTGTTGGGAGCTGACATACTTGGTGCAATACTTCCGAGAAGTGAAAGATTGAAGCCTAGACTCAGAGGGAGTTTAGCAACAGTGGTTTCATTGAAGAGATCTGTGAAGATTGTAGCTGTAGAAGACAATGTGCTCTGGCGCGTCCAAATGGTGTTGTATGCATGAGTGCTGATACCTAATCTTTGTAGATTGCTTCTTAGAAAAGAGTAGTAAACACTAGTGTGTGTGTTGTACCATATAGCAATTGTAGGTTGTTTCTTGTTCTAAGTCAATGAAATCTGGACGAGGTCCCGGAGATGTAAGAAACAAACCTCGTTAACAAACTTTGTGTCAATTTTACTTTCTACACTAGTTTTCGTTGCTCTAACTACATCAACATCATCTTCCAAGTAAGTTAGTGCTGTTGTTTGACAGAAATTCGGAAATTCCTCAAAGTTTGATTCATCTTTGCAGTCATCTTCAGAGAAAATTACCATCTAACTTGTTAAACTTAATACTAAAATTAAAGAAAAACTACAGTCACCGACATGACCTCATTATTCTGATCGCTTAACTATATTTTGAATCCGCACATTTTTAGTAGCAATTTGTAACTTTTTTTAGAATTTTTTTTATCTCGTTTTCTGTAGATTACATTGAATAGATTTCTATATACATAAACAATGCATTGGCAGTTAGAAAGTCTATTGAACTTTTCTTGGTCAACTTCACACAGTAACATTTTCTCCAAAAAGAAAAGGGACAAAAATTATACAAAACAAGATTGGATTTAAGTCTTTCAAAAACACATATAAATGAAAGTTAACACATACAGAAAAGAGATCAACTAGAGTTTGGTAAAATAAAATATGGAAAACTCTCGAGTAGTCTTGTTCTCTACCCGATAATATTTTCGATAAGCTCAATCAACAGCACAGAAAATAATAATAATAATAATAATAATAATAATAATAATAATAATAATAATAATAATAATAATAATAATAATCTCGTCACAAACCAAGCTGCTTTGTTCTTGTTTGGTGATTCTGTGTTCGATGTCGGAAACAATAATTACATCAGTACTACTTCAACTTTCCAAGCAAATTTTTTCCCGTACGGTCAAACCACTTTCAAATTTCCGAGCGGAAGATTCTCTGACGGCTGTTTGATTACTGATTTCATCGGTAGCAACAAAAATATATATTTTCACAACTCTTATTTTATAGATAATCTTAACAGTTTGTTGTTTTAACTGATCGCTATAACGTGATAGCTGAGAAGGCATGGTTACCATTGATCCCGCTAAATCTACAACCAGGAACAAGTAACAGTCAGTTTACTTACGGTGTTAATTTTGCTTCTGTTGGTGCCAGAGCTTTGGTGGGAACCTTTCCCGAACGGGTATATATCATCAGTTTTTCTCTTTTTTTAAATAAAATTGGCATATATGCCTATAGTGAGTGTCCTAATTAGATGTTTGCACATGAAGTGACATTTTTAATTTTATTCCAGTAATACTCCTATTCTCCTTTCTCTTTCTTAAACTTTTCTTTCTTCTTTGTGTTCTTTTTCATTTCTTCTCCTTTTCTGCAACTACATTTATTCTCTTTCTTTTCCAATTCTAAATCATTATCCGTATTACTATCAAATTTTTACTATCTCCTTTATCAGTCCCGTAAATTTTTTTATTAATTTTATCACTATCACAATGATGATTTCCTCAACCGACATCAATTACCTTTCCCAGTTTTACCTTGCCTTCGACTTTGAATCACAAGAACATGGATGAAATAGAAGAAATCAATCCAAATCTTCCACATATCTGCCAGCCGAGATCACACCATTTTTTGGGGTGGAGCTAAGAAAATCTAGATTTACAGATTGAGTTCATCGCATTCGATATAAATTTCTACATAATCTTTCAAAACTTTTATTCTTGAGAAAATCTAACATGTGAACTTGTCCAGCCTAAAACAGAGAAAAGAAAGGTGAATCCGTAAAGTTGTTTTACGATTTGGATAACAACAATGTTAATCAATATTTTCTTTTGTACATGGTATTAAATTTGTTAACTTTTACAAAGATTGCTCATAACTGATAAATGATTAGTAAGATGTCACAAATAAATATTTTCAGCTGATACATGGTTTGTTAGGGATAAATAATTTGATACATTGTTTATTTGTTATATTTTTTTTTGTTATAATGGTTTATAAGATGTTATCAAACTATTATCATCAGTTGATACATTCTTTGTTAGCTAATACGCAATTAGTTAGCTGATATATTGTTTGATACATGATTTGTGATCTGATACATGATTTATTATCTGATACATGAATTGGTAGCATGGTAACAATTATTGTAACATGCTAAGTTAGCTGATATATTGTTTGATACATGATTTGTTATCTGATGCATGATTTATTATCTGATACATGAATTGTTAACATGGTAACAATTATTGTACCATGCTAAGTTAATCGTGAACTGTTTTACTTTTGCATTCTTAATTGTTAACACTTTTTGTATCAGTCTTTGCAAATTGTTTTCTCATTGTCAAATATGATAAGAGGAGAAGGTTAACGAAATAATAATGTCGAAATCAAAACTAGCGACATTTAGGAAATTCACAAAAAGAATTTGATGGATTCCGAATTTTTAAGAAGCGTTCAGTGTTGATAAATGATGATAAAGATTGTCGGAAATCTTATCATGTGTGATTGAATTGCATTAAAAATGTTAATTAAGCTGTAAATAAAAAATAGTGAATGAGAAGAAAAAAATGGTAAGCAAAGAAGAAGGAGACAGAAAAATAAAAAACAAATGAGTGTAGGGGCATTTTCGGAAGTCTGAGATGAAAGTGTAGTGAGAGTGTGCCTTTGTGTCTAATCATGGTCAGATCTCAAATCAGACCCTCATTTATGGCTATTCCAACAATTCACCATTTTTTTTGTTTTTTTCGTACATATCATCAGTTTTTCTATTCCCTTTATTTCTGTCTTCTTTTTTTCTATACCTACTCCATTTTTTATACTAGACATTTTAGAGAAAAAAAATGTTCTAAATTAAGTGACATTTTCAAAAAAATTATTTAAAATTTATTAACAATTAATGTTATATGACCAATTATATTATAGCTTATATTTTATTATTATCTGAATAGTGATTTGATAAATAATCAATAATTTTGTTAAGAAAAATGTAAAAATTTAAATGGTTTCTTAATTTATCTGCACAATCCTAAAATGGCATTTATTAAGAATAGAAGGATATTAGTAAAGAATGATATATTCTGTTTTTAGGTTAATTTTATTTTATTATAATTCATGTGAATAATACATAATATTATTTTTTTTGTCATCAAGATACAAACTCATATAGACTCTGTGAACCAAACTGGGAACTCCGCATAATATTAATATTCACAAGTAAATTTTTGAGTTTTTATCTACTTCACAATTTATATTAATCAATAATTATGAATATATGTATGTATATATATATAACTAAATATTTGTGATAGAAAGTTCCATTGAAATTTTTAAAAATAGATTAATTCTGAAGCAGTAAATATTTTATTAACTTTGAATCAAAATGGAAGGAATACATGTACATATATTATCATCAATTTTTACGATTCCCTTTGTCTTAGTATATTTCATTTAAATATTTTGTTCTTTTTATTTTACCATCCAAAAAAAAATTGTTTTAGTATGTAAGATGTTTTTTTAAGAATATAAAGTACTTTTACAAATCATGCTCAATTTTTTTTTTTTTTTAATAAAAATGGCAGAACCAAATGTATGTTACTATTTAATTACAATTAATTAAATTTATTTTATTTTATATTTTAATATTATATTTTAGAAAAGGATATTTTTAATATATATATATATATATATATATATATATATATATATATATATATATATATATATATATATATACATAATTTTTAAAAAATACTTTTTTCTTTGTGTTAACTTTGTATTAATACAGTGCCAGCAAATAATAACTAAAGTTTGTCATTACAAACATTTGAATTTTGAATTTTATCTGTTCTGTAATATATAAATCATTACTATGAATATAGAAACTAAATATACGTGCTAAGAGTCAGGCTAAATTTTTTTAAAAAATATATATGCTCTGAAACAGAACATATATTTGAATACTTAATCTGAAATAGATTACGTAGACATTCTGATATCTATCCCCTATTCCTCAATATATTATTTCCTCTGTTTTATATTAAGTATCATTTTAACATTTTTTCTTGTTACAAAAATAGTGCCGTTTTAGAATTCCAATACAACTTTCAGCTATTAATTAAAAATGTGTTAGATTTTATAAATAACTAGATATGGACCCGTGCGTTGCACGGGTTTTATTTGATATTTTAATTTAAAAAACATATAAAAAGAATAAAAATATTTTTCACATTAGTTCTTGAATTTTTTGTATATATTCGTGACATTTTAATAACAATAACCTGTTTATAAATTTTGATTTATATTTCTATTTCAATATTCATGGTGTTTTAAATAGTATATTGATATTTTTATTTTTAAAAATACTTCAATTTTAATTATTTTTCTAAATAATATTATTTATAGTTAATTGAAACATATAAAACTGTGAACTCTCTATATTGTTTATATTGTGTAAAAAAATTAAGAACAACACAATTCAAAATATAATGTTATACAACACCAATCAATATGGTTTATTGATAGTCAGCTAAATATCGAATATATTGCTAGAGAAAACATCAAATTTGTTTACATTAGTATTCATGGTGTGACTTTATAACCTCTATATAATATTTTGTAAAACATTATTGTTCCTATGTTTTTAAAATCCAAAGCTCTTTAGTTGTATTGACTCAAGATAGTTCGACGTATAATTGTAAGACTGAACTTGGCAAATAGACTAACATTTTAAGCTTAACTTTAACTCTTGTTGATAGTCATTATATAGCTCTTATAAGAAATTGAAATCTTTTCAGTTTGAAAGATTTTCTTGCAAGCTTCGAGGATCTATAACAGTACACATAAGTATAATAGTCACATTAACTTATTTACAACAACATAACATCTATATAAAGCTGGATAAAATAACCATAAATTTTGACTCGATTCTTTATTTGTTTCGATTTAAACAACAATTCTGAATATATGTAATTCTACGTAGCAAAGTAAATACTTATATAAAATATCTATCAAAACGAAGCAAATTATAATAAGATAATACTTTTAAGAATGAATATATGATTCGATACATGTTATGCATATATATAAGTATATAAATATTATATTTTCTATAAATTTTATACTATTTTTCTTTGCTAAATTTATTAAGTTATTAGATTTTTTAAAAGTAAGAGATTTCTAATTTTTAATAAAATATTTTTATTATTTTATCTTTTTTGGAATTCTTATTTATTTTTAATTTATTTTTACGGATCGAATCGGATATTCGGTCAAAAAAAATTTGTTGGATATCCGGAACCCCAAATATCTAGGTGGCTACATATTAAATTGGATCGAATACTTAAGTATTATGATAAAATGAATCTGATCAAAATATCTGCAAAACCTGGATATTTGATTCATTTCCATCCCTACATCTATATGTACAAACATCTAAGTATAATTGTAACAATAACTAACGTACGACATCATGGCAATTATATTATTTAAAAAATTCGACATCAATTTTATGTGAAGATCAGAATATCTAGATTTTAAAAAATTCGACATCAATTTTTAAAAGTAATAGATTTTTAATTTTTAATAAAATATTTTTATTATTTTATCTTAATTTTGGAATTTTTATTTATTTTTAATTTATTTTTACGGATCGAATCGGATATTCGGTCAAAAAAAATTTGTTGGATATCCGGAATCCCAAATATCTGGGTGGCTACATATTAAATTGGATCGAATACTTAAGTATTATGACAAAATGGACCTGATCAAAATATCTCCAAAAATTTGGACATCTATATGTACAAACACCTAAGTATAATTGTAACAATAACTAACGTACGACATCATGACAATTATATTACTTAAAAAATTCGACATCAATTTATGTGAAGATCAGAATATCTAGTTATTTCCTCAACATGTGACACCCAAAAAAGATAACATGCGAAGATGTGTAAGAACATGCAGAAAAACTCACATATATTTTTCTTGTATCTCTTGACAATATATAAGAGAGTTTAATCACATATATTGATCAATATATGAATAATATAATTTCTTTTGGTTTATGATTTTGAAAACAAAATTATTGATTTTAATAACATATATAGGTATAAATATTTATTGTTTCTTTTTGTTTATGATTTTTTAAATAGGAAATTAATTATTCATAAAAAATATTTGAAATAATTATTCTACAAATAGTTTTGATTAGGATATAGAGAAATTAAAATTACTATTAAACATTTTCTTACAGTTTTCGTTTCTTATGTTTAAGATTTTAGAAAAGGATAATTACTATCAAATAATTACTAACAATTTTTTACAATATATTTCCTTTAAAAATTTAGTAAACTGAAATTATAAGTAAATAAATTATTGAAAAATTGTTTTTTAAAGATTTAAAAAATGAAAAAGTAGAGAAAATGTCATTAAATAATTCTAAATTACTTTAAAAGTATTTTTATTATATTTTTATTTATTTTATAAATTATGAGATATTTTAACAAATGTCAAAATTCTAAGAGGAAAATTAATATCAAATAATGTTTTACAATTATCTTTTGTTGTGGATATTAGAAAAGGAAAATTAGTATTAAATAAGTTATTTTACAAATCTATTTTTTCTTAAGGATTTTAAAAAGGAAACTTTCTAGAAAATTACTATTAAATAAAAAATTTAAAATTAAATTTGTTTTATATAATAAAAAGAGAACCAAAATCATTTATTATTATTGGCGTTGTAGTTTATATATACATATACACACACATATATATATATATATATATATATATATATATATATATATATATATATATATATATATATATATATATATATATATATATATCTTATTATATAAAGCTTAGTTTTCAAAGTTACTAATTAACATATTACTATCAAATTATCTTTTGTTTAGATTTTTTAATGGAAAATTACTTTTAATAATATTTATAATCAGATTTTTAATTTGATATTTATACAGATTTTGATATATTACGTTTTTTTTAATAAGATTATATTTTTTTATTATGAGAGTAGGAAAATTATTATATAGGATGTGTATAAAACGAAAGTTACTATTTTAAAAAAAAACTATACAAATTTTTTAAGAAAATTACCTTTCTTTATATAATAATATAGGAAAATAGGAAAATCAATGTAAAAGGATATTTACGAAAATAATTATTTTAATAAGATTGGGTAGGAAAATAGGAAAATTATCTTTAGCTTTATATAATAAGATAGGAAAATAGAAAAATCAATCTTAGTATATAAATGTTAAATATATTGTACACATGTCGCAATCTAAAATATATAACCGCCATGTGTCGCGATCGTGTTAATTAGTAACTTTGAAAACTAAGCTTTATATAATAAGATTTTATTTAATCTGAAATACTGTTGGTTGAATATATGTAATCAATAATAATGCATTTCAATCATTTTCATGTATGAAAAATGTCAAAATAACACTATGAAATAATGAAGTATTACATAACAGATGATATAGTTATCTGAATAAGTAAGTACTCTCTTTTTATTTCTTAATCGTTCAAGGTAATAGATTTGGGAACACAGTTAAATAGCTTCAAAAACGTTCAAAGAAGCTTGAGATCTGCATTAGGAGATGCTAAGGCCAGGAAGATTTTCACAAGAGCTGTTTATATGTTTAATATCGGTGGCAACGACTTACTTTATCCACTGGTGGCAAAATCTTCACTTTTTCAGTCCAATTCCAAAGAGAAATTTGTTGATTTTGTTATCGGTAACACGACATCCGTAATCGAGGTCAAACCAAACCAACAAAAAAATGATCTCAATTTTGTCAACTTTTGGTCTATACAACGACAGGTCGTATATGTTTTGTTTCTCAGGAAGTGTATACAACGACAGGTCGTATATGTTTTGTTTCGATTCTTAAATATGGGAGCATACGAGTGTGCGCCAACAACATTGATCTTAGACACAGCAAATATAGGATCATGTTCCATACCACTCACTGAGCTGATTGATTTGCACAACAAGAAGTTCCCGGATGCTTTAAGGCGGCTACAACGTGAACCTTCCGGGTTCAGATATGCCCTTCACGACTTTCACACTTCTTTATTAGAAAGAATCATGTATCCTTCTAAATACGGTAACTAAAACTGCCTGCAAGGCTATCTTTTGGATGGTACATTCGTTTTAACCCCAAATTTCAAGTGATTAATTAATGTATATAGATCATCCGGTTCCTAAACTATCTAAACATTTATGTATCGATCATCTAGGTTTTATATCGTAATTAATTCAGGCTTCATCATATATCTCAGGCTGGCCCTACCTAGTAATTATATATATATATAAGAGATTGGTCTTTAGTAGCATTTTAAAAGTTTTGTGTGTTTTGTTTGCTTGTTATGAAGGGTTTAAGGAAGGGAAGAAGGCATGTTGTGGAAGTGGACCATTTAGAGGAATCAATACTTGTGGAAACCGAATGGGACAAAGGTACCAATTATGCGAAAACATTGCCGACTATTTGTTTTTCGATTCCTTTCATTTGACAGAGAAGGCACATCATCAAATCGCAGAGCTGATATGGAGTGGACCGCCTAATATCACTGGGCCTTATAATATTAAAGCTTTATTTGAACTTAATTAGAATCACTGACGTGTGTCTATGAAAAAAAAACGAGATTCTTATAAATCTTATCTAAGCTTGTCAATAACATACTTTGTGTATGAGTTAATTAAAAATAAGAATGTGAATGGTTTGTGATAATATCTCTATAACAAAAGGTTTTCATACCTCAGTTGGCTAGGGTACACATTTAGTAAGCGGGAGGTCTTGAGTTTAACTTTCAATGAAAGCAAGTAGTTTAAAAGTTTAATCTTCAGAGTTAGCAAATCTGATTCATCATCAAATTAGCAACCAACTAAAATATCTACAAGCATGTTCTTTTGATTCTCAGTTTCAGAAGGAGATTATAGTAGCTGGACGGAAATATCAAAAAATCACTGTTGGATCTCAGATTTGAGAGTTTGAAACATTTAAAAAAATATAGTTCTTTTTTTCAAAGTTTGGAGACTTATTTCTATGCCAAAAAATCTCTAAATATTTTAGGGCCATGGGTAATATTTTACTGGTCTATATATGTCCAGATCCGGCAATTTGGACACGTTGGTAGCCTGTAAAATTATTTCGATTGTGTTTCCCAAAAGAATTGTTTTGTTATATCTCTTATATGTTTAGTTTAACCAAGTCATCTAGGCATGAATTTCTATGTCAGTTTAGAGTAGACTTTCGATCTACAAGGACATATCTCTTTTGAACCCTGCCGACCCTGAATCCAACAATTAGGGTGTTTCTAAGCCATCTTTGCACCGGTGCCGGAAGATGAATCAAAATGTAGAATATTATGACTGAAAAGTAGAATACTTTTACTACAAGTTGATCTTTCAAGTTATGTACGTCCGACAAAAAAATGATACTATATCAAACGGATCAATAAGCGTGATATGATCCAAATCTTTGTAACTGAGATATTACATCAAATTAGTGTGAGATATCAATCTAAATTTTACGTCACAAGTTAGATACAGAAAAGTCTAATATATAAAGAAATGTACAACTTTAATTAGTACGAAATTTTTTGGATAAAACCCAAAAGTAAATCTATGCGGGCTTACTTCTAAGACAATATCGTACTAATCGAATAATAAAAAGTTGGACATGAAATTTCACAATTCCAACAATTGATATCAGAACTGTTCGATGAAGATCTGCAAAAAGACCAATATATAATTCAAGGTGAAAGAGGAGATCTGTGACAGAAACATCAGAAGATCATGGAACTTGCGGTGTTATGGAACAAACATCTCAAAGGAAGGAAATATGTTATGGAAGATACATTCTCAAAGAAAATCATGCAATTACTGGTACAAGATGATGCCAAGATGATTCGTCAAAAGGAAAAACACACAAGAGATAAATATGGAACTTAGTTTAAGAGAGAGAATGTGAGATATTAATCTAAATCCCACATCGCAAGTTAGACAAAAGAAGTCTAATATATAAGATAATATTCAACTCTAACTAGTACGAATGGAATATAGCTTAAAAATGTAGCTTAAAGAAAAGGGAGAATTTGCGAGATATCTATGTTTCTGATGAAAATTAAGTGGATGCCTTTGATTGTGACAGTATTAGCCAACTATCAATTCACACTCAAATTATCCGGTTGTACCCCTATGTGAAACAAGTATTCGGTTAACAAAAGAGAAATGTAGAAGGAAGAAGGGAAGACACGTGGGAAGAAGAAGGAAGACCACGTCTAGTAGGTAAAAAACATGGTCTCCATTTACAGTGTACTGTACATATTAGCTGGTAAAAAAATTAAACACGTGACACTACTTCAAACCGCATCCTGATTACTGTTTGGGGTTAATATGTGGCGGATAGAAGGGTAACTAATCCTTCATAAATGGTGTAGTCACTTTCATTTGGATACACTGTCCATCTCGTTAAAACAGAGAAAAAAACAGTGAAGAAGGTGAAACAAGATCCAGAGTTAATGCTTTGAAGAATCACTAAGGTAAACTTCTGTTAATGCTTTTAATACATTGTCACTGCATAGAAACTACATTTATAGGATGTCTTCAACTGTATGTACCATAAAATATGGTTTTACTATTTAGATCTGAGATAGTATTCTGTTTGTCTGTTTGTTTCAGATGAATGACCAAGATAGATGTAAGATTGTAAACGGAACGTGGGTTCGTGATTCACAGATACTCGGTGGATATTTGAACCTGACATAGTGTGTTCAGCCGAGCATTTTATTCGTCTTCATTCCACCATGACGTACACGGAGCTACTAACTGGGGTGAAGGAACGGCTAGATATCATCTCGACCGAAGTGGCTGTCAAACTATCCTATCAATACCCCGAGTGGGTTGCTATGGGAGATGCGGAGCTTGATATGCCACAGTACATAACCGACGATTCTGAGGTCGGGATCTTCGTACGAATGAGGCGCGCTATTGAGGAAGTTGATCTTTACGTCTCCATTGTCAGAAACTCAGCCGTGCGTAAAGAAGTTCCTCCACCTAAACAATTGGATGATATCGACAGTGAAGGAGATGAGGCTGGGGGGGACAACGCCAATATTGACGATGACTTGCATGACTTTGCCATGTCAGAGACTCCCTTAACCATCCCACAGACAGAGAAGGACGGTATGGGCGATGACCAAGTGGTCCCTGTGGTAAATCTTCAGCCGCAAGGAAATAGCAGTACCAAGCGCAGAACTATTCCACGCAGTCAACGTGGTATAGAAATTAGGGAACTGGTACATTCTGCTCGCAATGCTCCTCCTGATAGAGGAATGTCCGACAAGGGGAAGAACAAACGACCAGCAGAGAAAGATACTGATACTGATTCTTCCTCCGACGACGACATGATTGTCCCCATTCTCGGCTCCTTTATGCAACCAACAAGAGAACGGGGCAGGCCTGTGGCAAGGCGTTTGATATTCGGAATACCGGGTGTTCCAGACATGAATGGTGGGGATGAAGATTCTGGTTCAAGTAGTGATGATATAGAACACGTCCCAACAGAGTTCGAGCAGCACTGGGGGAAATTCGATGAAGCACTACACGAAATGCTTAACGACCTAAATAATCCACCTCTATTTGGAAAGGATGCCCCTCCTGTGTTCCACGATCGTCGTGGCTCCGGTGAGTTCATCTTTGAACTCGTACAACTTTTTGGCAACATAAATAATTATGTAGTTTTATATTTTGAATACAGTATACTATATAATCAAGATAAAATACTATATGGTTATGGATAAATAGTCGGAGAACTATGCTATTTGGATGTAAACAGTATACTATCTTAATAATCTTGAATAATAATTTGCAGGTGTTGACGATGCACTTGCTGACATACAGTACGAGGGAGATGAAATTTACGTGGGACGTGTCTTCAAATCAAAAACCGACTGCAAAATCAAACTAGCCATTCATGCTATGAATAGGAAGTTCCATTTCAAGACCCCTCGATCAAGTCCGTCAATGCTACTTGCCCAATGCGTTGGAGAGGGATGCCATGGCGTGTGTATGCAGTTCTCCTGGATGCGAGTTGGAACTTCCAAGTGCGACAAGCTAACCTACTCCACTCATGCACAGTTGATGAGCGCCGGAACTACCACAAACTGGCCACTACCCAAGTTATTGGAGAGATATTGCAATCTAGGTTTGTTGGCATTAAGCGTGGACCCTCTGCTGCAGCAATAAGGAAGATACTACTTGATGAGTTTCATGTCAATGTCTCCTACTGGAAAGCTTGGAGAGCTAGGGAGCTTGCCATGGACCATGCAATGGGGACTATGGTTGGGAGCTACTCGCTTATACCACCATATTTGGCTCTACTTCAGTCTTCAAACGAAGGGACGTCATGCTTCTTGGAGAGTTCAGATGTCGAAGGTGGCGGAACAAGATTTAAGTATTGTTTTGTAGCATATGGGGCATCAATCTCAGGGTATGCTTCTATGCGCAAAGTAGTTGTGGTTGATGGCACGTCACTGAAAGGGAAATTTGGTGGGTGCCTACTCTCTGCGTCAGCACAAGACGGAAATTTCCAAGTATTCCCTCTTGCATTTGCGGTGGTAAATAGCGAGAACGACGATGCTTGGGAATGGTTTTTCCAAAAGCTACAGACCTTTGTATACGATGATGCAGAACTGGTTTTCATCTCAGATCGACATGCCAGCATTTACACTGGACTACGAAGGGTAAACTTCCATTTCCACTCAAAAAAATTTAAATAGAACTGAAATCAATATGTAGACTATTTAAATCTATAATGATATATTACATGATATTGAAAGTGACCTAAATTACTTTGTATCATACATATAGGTATACCATCACGCTTACCATGTTGCATGTGTTGTCCACCTTTGGCGAAACATCAAAGTTATATTTAAGAGAGGCAGGCTCGCAAATCTGATGTCCGCGGCTGCAAGGGCATTCACCATCAACGAATTCAATAAGAAGTTTATTGAGATTCAGAAAATCAGCCCTGCATGTGCTGCATATCTTGTGGACTTAGGTAAATAAATTTTAAATTTCGTATAAATAGTATGCTATTCGAAATCTAACATTCGATACTACATATATTTTTTAGGTTTTGACCAATGGACTAGATCGCATTTCAAAGGTCATAGATACAACATCATGGAGTCAAACATAGCGGAATCATGGAATGGTGTCATAAAAGAAGCAAGAGAATATCCTCTGATCACTATGTTTGAGTACATTCGCTCAACCGTTATGGGTTGGCTAGCAGTGCGTAGGGCAAAAGCCAACCGTGAGACAGGTACACTCACACCCATGTGCGAAAACTAGTTGAGGAGAACTATGAGTTGTCTACAGGGTTGGCAGTGAGGGATATCGGCGAACTTGAGTTTCAAGTTCAGGAAAGCTCCGGTGAGTGCTTCACGGTTAAACTTGCACCTGGAAGTTGCAGTTGTATGGAGTATGACATGATGGGAATACCATGTAGTCATGCTCTAGCTGCGGCAACGAGGATTGGATTCCCTTCTGATGCTCTAGTTGCGCCAGCTTACTATGTCACAACGTGGAGACAAGGTTTTGCGGGTAAAATCTATCCCGTCTCGTCAGTGGGAGGCTTAGAAATTGGAGAGGGGACTTCATATGACCTACTCCCACCAGCTGTACGCCGCCCACCTGGCCGTCCTCGGAAAGTCCGCATCCTCTCTCGGGGTGAGCCAAAGGTAAATATGTTTCTTCCGCTTTTGTAGTTTGTGCATGATCAGAAAAACTGGGGTATTCATTTGTTGGTAGACATTCTCAATTAAATTTATAGCAGAAAAATGTGGTATGTAACATAATTTAAGTAGCATAGTTTATTGCTTATATGAATATTATGCTGAAATAGTAATAAAAAATTTATTTTACGCATGGTTGCAGAAAGGCGCGTATTCCTCCACCAGGAAATGCAAACGTTGTGGACGTTCAGGCCACAACAGGGCTTCCTGCCGTAACCCTATATAAAAACTTAAAAATATGGAGAAGGCATAAGAAGGCAGTTCGAAGCATCTTTTTGGGAACTGGGTGATAAATCGGCCGCCGTAGTCGTGCAAGGACTGGACATCTAAAATAATGTGAATGGGAACTTAAGCTTTTTTAACCAAATACCTTAATATATGATGAAAAGTCATATATTTTTGTATTTAGTATGTAAATAGTATGGCAGATAAACCCATCTTATGCACCATAATGTGCAAGTTGTAATGAACACCCGCAGACCTTCTTGTTTTGTGTTAATATAATGAAGCCTTTCTCCACTGAAGGTTACATGCGCACTTATGCTTAGATAATGGTGTATTGACAAGGAGAATCATCAATCTTAGTAGTCATTAGAAATAGAAATTCTAGTATTGACAAATAGAAATATTACTAGATATATAATTATTAAACTGTAGCCATATTAGTAGTTACTAAACTTAAAAATGACCGCATGTCCAAATACGAGTTAACATTGTAAATAGTATTCTATTAATACCATATAGAATAGTTTTTTTTGTAACTCTACTTAGCAAAAGTGAAGGCATGGGATATAAAAGTACACTAAACCAGAAAAGTCAACCCAAGTACGAGAAGATAAACACTACACTATGAAACACATTCATTTTGGTAAAGGCCAATGACACATAAACATTCAATATGATGTACAAGATTAAGATTTCAAAACAAAGGTATAAGATAAAAGTATACACTAACATGGGAATGTCAACCCAAACATAAATATAATGAAGGGGATGGTAACACATGGCCCATACCACAATTGTTAGGCAACAATGAAAGATAGTAGACCATTTCATCTAACTAGAAATCTTTCTTAGTTACTGACGTCAAACTGTATATAGTATACTATTAACCAATATAGAATAGTTGTAATTCGTTTACGCTTAGAAAACAAGATGACATCAGATAAAACTATACCCTAAAACCAAAAAATCAACCCAAATACGAATTGTTAAACCGTACACTAGGAAACACTTACGTTTTGATAAAAGACGGATAACTATATATAGTATACAATTTCATCAAAATCAAAAATTTTCATAACTACTGACGGATACCTATATATAGTACACTATTAAGTATGCATAGTATAATTTTTTATTTATCTCCGCTTAGTGAAAGACATAGCATCAGATAAAACTATACCCTAAACCAGAAAAGTCAACCCAAAAACGAAATATTGAACAGTAAAATAGGAAACACAATTTTTTTTGATAAAGGATAACGACATATACACATTTACTAGGATGTAGTAGATTCCTATGTCAAATCATACTTATAAAATAAAAGATACACTGACATGGAAATGTCAACCCAAACCGAAAGCTAATATAGTCGCTGGGAACACACGACCGAAGGCGGACGTGTGAGTGAACAATTTAAAATAGTATACTATTATCTCTACATAGAATGTTTCCATAAACACAAACAGTTATCAAAACAGATACCATAAGATACAAACATACAGTACCAGAAAACTTTATATCCAAAAAAGAGAAGTTATACAGTACATCGGAATAGCATTCACTATGAAAACATATATGTGTAGTATACTATATATGACATGTAAAATAGTAGGATCTGCTGCGGAGGTTAAATGGTTCGGTTAACAAAATAACATAATTTGTATATAGTATTTCATTTACAAAATACAAAGTAATTACTAAGGATATATCTATTAAAATGGATTAAGCTAAAACTAAACCCTAACACGGAAATGTCAACCCAAAACCTAATTATCATACAATACCTTGTCAACCTATTCACTGTGAGAAAGAACATCAGCTTCTACAAACTAGATCCTAAAACGGGTAAGGATTAAACTATACCCTAACATAGAAATGTCAACCCGAACATAATATAATATAGTCTATAAGAACACATGACCGAAGTCACAATTGTGAGTGAACAGAGATATAAAGTTGACAAAGTACGATGAAACCATGGGTCCAACAACAGACATAATCCTAAAGAAACCATCGAGAATGTAGTTTGAAATTAAAAGCATAGAGTTTTACAACAACGTTACCATGGGCCCTAACTAATAGCCAGAGCTGCAATCACATAATTCTCTGCAGCATTGCGGACTTCGTCTTCGGTGACTGAAATAGAAATCAGTGGCGTACCCGAAGCAGCTAGTTCAAGCAGTATAAGGGCAGCAACAGCAGAGAACCCTATAAGAAGACAATGAAACGTAGGTGTCACCAACATATGTCTTTGTAATTATAAGCCTTCCAAATATATGCAATACCTGGGTGTTCAAGGAGAATAGGGACTTCAATACGCGAAATGGGGAGACGCTCAAAGTTGAACTCCCGAGCAGCGTTGGTTATACAGTATTTTTGGATCAGGTAAGGCAGCATATCAGAAATGGGGGTGAGGACTTGTACAACATCAAATTCTGAAGGACATGATTGGTTGAAGTCAACAACATAAATGGCCCACATCTTTAGATCAACGATCATACCAACTCAGTGGTATTTTTTAATAAGGACAGGACTGTAGAGTAAATCCACTTGCTTAAACCACGCTGGACGCGCAATAAGCTGGAACTTCAGATTAGGTGAGAAATTAAATGTGATCTTGTCGTTGGTGGCCTCAAATGCGGAGTAATTACGTAGCAGCTCGACAAAGAAAGTTGGTGGGAGAAAGTCAAATCTAGCTGCTGGGAGCCGGTCTCTCCTAATACGGATACACACGACTACACGGTCCAATGCCTACAAACAGAAGAACTTACTAAAGCATTTTGGTGTAATTAATCCATTCGGAATAGTATTCAAATGATGTGTACCTCATGTGAACAAACCCCCGTGCACTGGAAGAGATCTCTCAAACATTCAATGGCGGAATGTCCGGATTCTGTGGGTAAACCTCCGGGACTGGAACAGGTAGAAGTAGTATGAAATAAATACATAGTAGGTGTAGTATTCTATGTAAATGGAATAGTATGGTAAACTGAGTAGAACAAAGGATAAGATGAAATAAATACATCGTAGATGTGGAATTCTATGTAAAGAGAATACGAAGGTTTAGGTGGAAAGTACTTACTTTGCCAAAGACAGACGCCTGAAGAATGCCTCACGGGCATCAGATGAAGGAGGTGAGAAAGCATTATAGCCTCCTATGAACAACGGCAAATCTCTATCCGTAGGTGTCAATGTCGGTGTCGGGGGAGGGATTTGCTCAGATGCATGACCGCCGGACTTTTGACCTCTTAGCAGGTGGTGCATTGGATTCAGGGGCTCTAGGGGGTTTTTTCCCGATTGGTGGCTTGACAGACGGTTCCGAAGGACTGAATCTCTGAGTTTTCTTGCTGGCCCGTGTGCTATGACGTCTCTCTACATCGGCTGTGATAGAAACCCCACCGGCTGACTATTATACACGACCAAAAGTCAATAACGGAATGTCATAACTTGTAATGTAAAAATAGAGTAGGAGTAGAAGTACATTGGATTCAGCGGTACGCTTTTTCCTTCCACGTCCAACCATAGCAACCTTCTGAGCTCCCACCTCTGACTGCTCCTCATTTCGATCAGCGCACTGTGTTTCAACAACAACACAACACATTTAAAATAAAAAAGATAGAGCTACCGTGAGAGACATTGTCACAGAAAATGGGAAGCTCTAAAGAGGGGGTGCTGACATACTTCTTCATTCATTTCACCAGACTGACTACTCTCAGCTGATGTGTCCTTTTTCGGTAGCCCTGTCGATTTAGTAACGCCCTGCGTGAAATAGAGAATATGATACCGAATAAATGTTAGTTACTAGAATGCCCTTTTAATCTGAGTGGGACACAAGCTCAGTATACAAATCATTTAGCCACATTTAGAGTTACCAAATTAAACCATGAGAAGACACGAAAAGGGGCAAATGTACATACTTGACAATTCATGAAATATAAGAAGTGAAAGTGAATAATTTTGGAGACAGTTATTAGATGTTTAGTACTTCTATTACAGATAGTAGACTATAGTATTCTACTTACGACAGGTAGAATAGCCATCAATTACTATTCCATATAGTAACTCATTTAAGTAATATGTGATCATCGATTAAGTATTACACTTTTGGGTGAACGATAACTAGTAAGAATTGGGTAGATATCGATGAACTTTAGTATGAGTGGGACAGAAACACGGTACATCAATCATTTACCAAAATGAAAACTAAGCACTTGAATATATTTAGATATACGCATGTACCTAAACCGATTTAAACGATGACAAGACACGAACAAGGTCAAGGATACGTACTTGTTCATTCAGTGGAACAGTCTTCGTGGTCCCACATGGGTCTGCACCAACCTTATTGGAGGCAGATGTGGTTGTAGGAAGATCCTGCGTGCAAAAATAACAATGCATATCATACGTTTAATGAGGATTACGCCTGTAATAATAAATGCTAAGATATTTTATAGTATATAATTAGCATCGTAGAGTCACCACTAATTCTTCAGATCCTTGAGTCGCAGGCGCCTACAGATGGAACATACACGATTAATATGTACAGAAACTAGATGGAGGATGTCAATATCATAATATCTCTAAAAGATGTAATAAGGTATTATAGAGTTACAAATATTAACCACCTGCTCTTTTCCAATATGAGAAGCAGATGGGGGAGGTTGAGTAGTGGAAGCCAAGTCTTGATCTAAGTGTGCTTCTGAATATACATGGGGGGGATCGATGGAAGTCAGGACTGGGGACTGTCCTTCCGACGCCTTAGATCCACCCTCGCCGCTAGCGGAGTCGACATTCAGTGGCTCCGTTTGGTCCTTTACAATATGCAAACAGGGGATATCAATGATTAAAGATACTCACGTGTCATTTATTAAGACATAAGTAATTATGTTGATGGAACTATAGATACAAATATAAATATCTTACAGTGGACTCGGATTGGTGTACGTTTGATTGGTCCACCTCATCACATCTGACACCTCCCTGTGTCTCTTTGTCGGAAGGTATGGGGAACATATCTTTAGATGGCTCAAATATGTCATGAGAAGAAGTGGAGTCTCGACCAACTGGATCAGAATCCATCCTCTACAACAAATATCACAGAAACTGTGTAAATGAAATAGTCCAATTCTGAAATAGAAATAGAAATTCAACTTCTATCATTTTATCTTATAAATATAAATGAAATAGTCCTATTCTCAAATAAAAATAGAAATTCAACTTCTATCATTTTAAAAACTTGAAGGTAGATATCAGAACTAACCGTTGTGTGGGGTGGGGGAACGAAAGGCGGAGGCAGATCATTAGCCCCACCTTTGGGGGGAGAATCATGTCGATATGGACTTGACCCACCTATTGGTGGTTCATCATCGAAGAAACCACCACCCTTACATAACTTCCTTATCTTCTCAAACTCTGTTTCCACCTTTGTTTCCAAATCAGAAACGGACTTTGTGACAGCTTGAAGGTCGGTACGAAGTCCTCCGACTTCATTGTTGAAATACCCTTTCAAACTCAACATGTAACCTTCGAACATCGGCATAACCTTTTCTTCGTATGCATCCGCTGCACGACGCAACAACATTGGGACGTCGAGAGGCAAGTTCTCTTTATCTTGGCGTTCAGTTGATTGAGGCATCGCGTCAGCGCCCCTACCTTCTTTTGACTTGACAGTGCTGTCACTAGCTCCACCCGTGTCCTTTTCCTTATCCACTGGAGATGATACATTACCACCACTGGATTGTGGAGATAGGGGAGGACACTTCTTGGACTTAACATCGTCCACTCTGACGCCACCGGACCATATATTGTGTTCGAAGGGGTAGTCCTCCTCTATCAGAGAGACAAGGTTGTCAACAGAAGCATCATCCTTGTCACCCAAAGCTCCACTGAGAAGTTCCCCGGCGGAATCCTCACATACATAATACCTCACTTCTGCCTGTTCACACATTTATTAGAAACGATATTATATCTACTATGTCCAACTCGTGTCTTGGGTTATGTATATAGAATAGTAATTTTACCTATGCATGTATCATGACAAGACAAGATTTAGACTATTTACCTGGCCTAGTTGATCGACTGACTTGGCAGACAATGAATTCACGGCGAGCTTTCGGTCTATCACAAGACTGATGATCTCAGATGTTGAAAGTGAAGAATCTGCTAGGGGATCACCCCCACCTGCCTTTATTATAATCGAAGGACACGCAGTGACGGCTACCAAAACCATAGCGTGTGTAAAGCCTTGTAAAGCCATGGTTTCCTGAATGTAATGCTCAGGGGTTCTTCCTTTCGCACTTCTAACAGTGAGCAGGAACGACTCCCTACCCCAAGGGTGCTTGAAAAACTCTTCAATATTACCCAAGCGGTTCACCACCTCCGGTCTTATCTTAGTTATCCCACATGTTGGAGAAAGAATACCTTCCACCAATACCAGAAGGGAGAGGCGGAATCTGGTCAATGGATCCTTGTAGCGTTTGCCCTTGACAAGTCGATCCATAATCCATATAACCGTGGGCTTCTCCTCCCCACAAAACAGCTCATCCCAAATAGAAGCCGAACTTGAAGCTTTCCCTTTCGCAGTTGCTTTCCCTCTCCCTAAGCCTCTCTCATTTGACTCACCGTCTTGACCGCCACTTTCCCCACAATTAAGACCAGTCACAAAAGCGAAGTCTTGTATCGCATACCGGATTGGCTTCCCCACCAACACCCACCAAAGTTCGAACTCTTTCTCAGTCACTAACTGGCGCGATAGAAGATAATGGAGAAACATAACGGAGAATGTATGTCCTCCCATCTCCAAAATTCGTCCGAACTGGGAAGAACTCAACATCTCCAGATGTTCATTCTCTAACGCAGACTTAACGATGTCAATCCATCTCAGGTGAAAGTAGCTATTCACCCGCTTACGACCACATGGCTCATAGCCGGCCTCGAACAATCTATTTGGAAGGCCTAAATCTTCCATGTTAACCCTGTAAGAAAATAAGAATTCAAATATAAGACATGAATTATTATGTTTAAGAGACCGTGTATATAGGAAATAGAATTGCTATTGCATATAAGTATCTATATACATCTACATACGACAAGATAGAATGGTAAATAAATACTATTGTATATAGCAAACCATTTAAATAGTAGATGAGTGTCGTTCAAGTAGTACAATAAGTGATGACTCTAAGTAGTCTAACTATCAATTACTCCACAAGTTACTATATGAAATAATATTCCCAGTTCGTATAGTTAACTAAATTGAACAACATACAACAATATACCATGTTCATGACATACTATTTTGAATAGAAAACCATTCAAATAGTAGAAAAGAGTGGTTAAAGTAGTACAGCAATCCAAGAACTTTAACTAATCAAAAATCGAATATCTATCGATGAACTATAACTAGAGCCATTGCAAATTATATAAGCGCACTTAAAATATAGTTCACAATTAGGTAGGACTAATCAAACACGTTAACAGGACCACGTAAATGTGGCATCTCCTTATATGTAAAATCCTAAACGAAGAACCCTAAAACCGACAGTAACAGATGCTTTTACTGTAAAAGTTATCAATAAATTTCAATTTCGGATGTTCGAATCTAAAATCAGTTACATATGTGAAGCTTACAATTTAGAGTGTAGGACCCAGGAGAAGGACAATGTACAGTTATGGATAAGGGAACTTACTTGCAAAGAAGTCTCTCTCGCCGTTCTCGCAGAGACGATGTCGAGATTGTAACCTAAACAGAGTCGATACGCTTTGCCAACGATTTTTATAACAGGGGAATGAGGGTCGAACAAGGTAGAGGAACGAAGGAGTCGGATGAAGATTTCGAAGAAGAAGAAGGAGTCGGATGAAGATTTCGAAGAAGAAGGAGCAGTTATCGTCAACCGAGAAAATCCGAAAGGTAAAGTAAGAAGAGGAAGTGGGTGAAATCGGGGAGGACACGACATAACTGATGAACAGTTACGGTAATTAAATATTTAAAAAAATACAGACGGTTTCCCGGTTATTGGAGGAAGACAGTACATGAATTATTTATAATAAGTGAGTCTTGTATAGGTGAGTCAGGTTTTTTAGCCATTCAGCTAATTATAATTTGTTTGGTTGCTGTAGAATCCAATTTCCCTAAAGAAAAAGAAAGAATGAATGTAGCCTAAAAGTGTAAATTCATGCGGACCAGTTTTTATAGTCCAAAAAGAACAATATCGTACTAATCCGATAATACAAAGTTAAACATGAGATTTCACAGTCTAACAATTAGTACTATATTATTGTCTTTAGCATTCAAGATAGGGTCAAGGTCAGTCGTTGCTTCTTGCCAGTTGCCACATCGGAACTAAGCGACTGTTGCGGTAAATGGTAAGCCACCTACTTTGGATCAGATCAAGATGCTGATGAGCTTTGTCTTGTGTTATTTTTTTGGCATATGTCGCTTTATGATCTGCAAATCAGACCACATTACGTACCTACCTTATTTATTTACTGACTTTGGCTATTTTTTCCACTGATTATATTCGTGCTAGAGTTAGAAATCATATATTACTAAAAATTGTCCACAAATCAAGTTGACTGATGAGTTTTGTCATGTGTTTTTTTTTTTTCGCATATGTCGCTTATGATCTGCAAATCAGATGACATTGCGTACCTACCTTATTTATTTACTAATTTTGGATATTTTTTCCACTGAATATATTCGTGCTAGAGTTAGAAATCATATATATCTAAAAGTTTTCCTTGTTTGTCGTTAAATAAAATAATAATGGGAAGACTCATAACTTTTATCATCATTTCAAACATACAATATACTCGAAGCTTACACTATTTTTTGGTATATTTTTCTACACCAAAAAAACTTGCACTTCTTTTCATTTCTTTATAGTTTTATATTTATCTATTACAGTATTAATATTCTAAGTTTTAAATGATCCAGATATAAATATTTTTAAATTAAACTGAACCAAATAAAATTTGTTTAAAATAGATTTATTTATACACAGTTATTTGGGCTAGCTTGATAAACTTTGTTTATTTTTAATATTTTTAATTTCAAAATTATGAATTATTTTACTAAGCCTTGGTTTTTTTTTTTTTTTTTTCTTTATCAACCTAAGCCTTGGTTCTTATAAGAATCATAATAAGCAAGTTCGAAACAGCATCGCCAACATCAGTGCCGGTCTGAGGAAGCAAACTCTAATTATGGGCCTATTAATTCTTTAAAATCACATATAAACAAACTATGTGAGCCAAATTACAAGTGAGCCGATAATGTAGATATTGTAAAACATGCCGGAAGCACGTGCTAGTGCAGCTTCTGCTCAGGGCCGGTACTGACCAACACGAAATATCGAAAGTCATCAGCCTATCAAAAGACCATGGAAAACATGGTTCTCTTTACGATAAATTTCTAATGTGAAGTATTATCTATTGATTTCGATTTCATCTCCTAGAAATCGCAACTCTGTTTGTAAAAAGTCGTTTTAGTTCAATTAATTTAACATTCTCTTAAAAAGGAAAGAATGTTATCCCCTAGTTATTATTTGCGAAGTGATTTTGTGATATGTCTTATTTATAATGATTTTCACAAAAAATATGACATGACTAATAAAATTGATGACATGACTTATGGTTAAATATGATATGAATAATTGCATTTAATATTGATATATATTTTTGGAAAATTTTATAGAATATAATAATAACTCATACATTACATTTAATGACGATTTATATTTTTGGTAAAATTTTTAGAATAGATAAAAACTCATAAATCATCACTAAAATAAATATTTTCAAATATGAAACTATAAATTTCGAAATACTATTTAATTTTACTTTTCTAATTAGAAAAAAATATTACTAAAATCATGTATATTATTTGCGAAGTGTTTTTTTTTCACATGTATTTTCTACAATCATTTTCACTAAACTAAAATTGATGACATGATTTATGGTTAAATATTACATGGACAATTACATTTAATGTTAATATATACATTTTTGAAAAACTTTATAGAATATGACAATAACACATACATTACATTTAATGTCGATTTATATTTTTTGATAATGTTTTAGAATATGATAATAAATCATAAATCATCACTAAAATAAATATTTTCAAATATGAAATTATATGTTTCGAAAGAGTATTTAATTTAATTTTTATAGTAATAAATTTTGTATTACTAAGTTTTTCAAAAATTTATACAATTTTGTTATAAATTATAAATTTATAACCATAATTATTGATTAGTTTTATTTTAGATATCTACAAGTTTTATAAATATTGTTTAGTTTTACTTTCTGATAATTATACAATTTTATACGATTTTTGAGTAATTTTATATAAGTTAATTTAATATATATACAAATTTCATAGCTTATAATTTTAAGTTTATACATATATATTCTTAAGTATCATTTAAAAAAATTTAATCTTATCTTTAATTAAATAAAATTTATATTAAATAATGATCAAAATAATAGTATTAATAAATTTCAATTTTAAACATAATTTAATTTTAAAAAACATTTATCACTGCAGTGCAGAAAAATATCTAGTGGTTAAATAAATGTTCTAGACGAAATTTGTTATAAGAAAATGAGTTGAAGCACAACCTTTATTAGGTATTTCTGTCTCAGCTTTGGGACAGTACCGTGTAACCCCATCAGTAGCCATATATGACGATGCTTTAGTTATACTGAGTATTGTCATCTCGAAAAAAAAATTTCTTTCAAGTCACTCAAATGTATAATACTAACAAGGCAGTTGATTTGTCAAGCTTTGTACGTCCGACAAAAAGATACCATACTAAACGGATCAGTAAATGTAGATCTATATATGTGATCCAAATCCTTCAAATAGAATATTATTTTTCTTTTTCTGTCGGCAATATAATATTATCAAAGTGGTAGTATCTTATTATCTTGACTCTTGAGCGTAGACGACAGTCAAGATACAGTTGTTGCTTCAGTAAATGAGTTTCTATAATAATAGGTGTGTCTCCATCTTGCCTCTTTGGGATTAAGCGAGCGCTGTCACTTGTCGTAAAAGTTAAGCCACGTATATTGGAACAGATCAGGATGACTGATGAGCTTTGTCTAGTGTTTTCTTTTTATTTACGTTTCTCACTTATGTTCTGCAAATCATATCATACTACATAACCTATTTATTTACTAACAAAATATGTTATTATATTCGTGCTAGAATAAAAATCATACTTTACTAAACTAGTCTATTCCTATTATACAAATACAAAATAAAATAGTAAGTGGTAGACTAATAACTTTTAAAATCAATTGAGATATACATACATAAAATTAATATTTTCTCAGACTGATCTCCCTGTCTCTATATGCTCATTAAGCTTATGTAAACCTACACATTTAGATATTCAAATTCAAGTATTGTGATTTTTGAATAAATTGGAACCAAACAAATTCGCTTAGATATCTAATAGTCGTGTAATGTAAGCTGATTTTTGGTTTACTATTTGAGTAAATGATCGACACATTGATTCACTCTCTAATCAGTCCAATACGTGGTAAGAGTTTCAATGATCGATCTTTTATTATAGAGGGAACTCGAGCAAGATGAAAAAGAAGTTGAAAACTAAAACATCACAAATTCAATTTTGTAGATGTAATTTAGAAAGACTCAATAGAACTCGTAACCGCGGCTTGTTGACGAGCTAGAGTCGATGGCTCGGACCGTGGCTGGCGTTGTAGGTAACCAAACCTCACTCATAGGCTCATCGACTGGGTAAACAACGAGCTCGCGGATGTTCATTGGTTGGATCACATTGGGATCGGCTCCAAAAAGAAGATGAGCAAACATTTCTTGTGCCTTCTCGCTATTGTGACGTCCATCAAAGAATAGATAAGATCGTTGGTATTCGCATAGCTTCGAGTGCACGTTAGGTAAACCGCAACCATAAGCATTGTGTGTCCCAATACCGCAGCACGAAGAGTTCGTCACGGAAAACCCTAGTAAGAATTTTTTTTAACCGTTTTGTATATGAGTATTCACATGGTTTCGGAGCTTTAAATTTTTAAAAATTAGTTGTAATGGACCAACTCACGGTAGTTGTTGGCTCTCTGCATCCTACGAAGAATAACATTGTAGAAATCGAAAACGGTAAATTGGAAACCAGGAGCACTTCGAGCCATTTCGTTCAACATCGGTCCGATTTTTTCGTTATGTTGTTTAGCAATATCGTTGAGAGTTTCGTGGCATTGATCCATCCCGGTTTTGTAATCTTGTCTGACTATAGGTAAGCAACCCAATGGTGCTAGGTTTAGGATCACAAACTTACTAGCTCCTGATGAATACAACAAGCTAATATCATTCTTTAACTTGTTGGTTACGGATGTGACGAAAGCTTGTTGTGCAGATGCATCTGCATTAGGGTTGTTCTTGGTGAAATTCAAGTAATCGTTAGCACCAATGTATATCATGAATGCTGATTTCTTGATGAAGTCATCATTCCAGTTTGCTGCTTTCATTTGGTTAAATTTCCTCACTTGTTGATTCAGAGTCAGCTAAAGAAACAAAAAGATTTATAATTAATACTCCATCTGTTTTTAAATAAGTGTCATTTCATTTTTGTGCACACAGATTAATAAAACAATTAATATTACATATTTTCCATATAAAAACACAATTACCTAGACATCTAATCATATTTTAACCAATAAAAAAATAAATGGCACCATAGAATTAATAAATTTTGCATTGAAAGTTGAAAACGATACTTATTTTGCAACAAAATTTTGTTTTTACAATGATACTTATTTGATAACGGAGGGAGTATTACAATTGCGTGTCTATTATAGTGAAGCTTAATGATTTTCTTAAATATATCTATTAATTGTGTCTATTGATGACTACTCCCTCTGTTCCTAAAAGATAGTTGTTTTAGATTTTTCACAATTTTAAATAAAACACATGAAAACTTAGTTATAAATGCATAGTTTTCTGTAATTTTATATTTTGTATATTTTTAAACCAATAAAATTTTATAAAATGCAATCAATGTTTTTGAATTTCACAATTATTCATTATTAGTTGACAAAATTTGCATTAAAAATATAAAACAACTATCTTTTAAAAACAAAATTTTTCTTTAGAACTATCATCTCTTAGAAACGGAGGGAGTATAAGACAAAAGAAGTATATGGGTAAAAAAGAAGTTAGATTAATTATTATTTACTAAAACATCAATAAAATAGATAATTATAGTATACAACTATACACAGAAAATATTTAACCAGAGAAAAAAAACTATACATAGAAAAATAAGACTTTTTTCAAAAAAAAAGACTTACAGATTCAACCGGAGCTCCGAGGAGAGTAGCATCAGCAACGGCGAAACTCGCTCCACGTGAGACATCGACGTTTGGTTTAAGCGCTGCCGGGATTGGAATTGGTATTCCCATGAATTTTGCTGCATATCGTATTTTTATTATATAGTATCTCATATAATTTCAATTCATCCTCGTTAATAGTCCATGTATGTTGACCAACTCAAATATATACAAACAGAAAAAAAAATACCGATGCATGTTTTGAAAGTAAGAGGTTGATTGTTTGCAGATTTTAAAGTAGTATTTGGTTTTTGTTTTTAAAAAAACCACTTTTTAAACAATCAAGATTTTAGAGAAATAGATTCCCTATAATCTAGAATAAATATTTTACTAATATTCTTATTTTATTAATTTTAAAGGAAAAACCAAAAGCTAAAATAAAAATCTAAAACAAACAATCAAGTTTTTCAAAAAATTAAAATCTACTGCAAAATCAAAAACCAAAAATCAGAAATTAAAATCTAAAAACCAAAAACCAAAAGACAAAAACTAGAAACTAAAATCTAAAAACTAGAAAAACAATCACCACCTAATTATATAGCAGCTACAAGCCTCGAAAACTATGCACTTAGCTTTAACTTAGTACGTGGTAAAATTAATTGAAAGATTATTTAACGTTAGGTTTAGGTCTAGGATTCTCTGGTAATAAATGATTTAAACGTACCAACAAAGTCAGGAGTTATGAAACCATCGGAGAGTTTGCCATTAGGATCATCTCTGGATTTACCGTACGGCCAGAAACCTTGCGCAACGTTCGCTTTGGTGAGGGTTTGTTTGTTTCCGGCGTCGAAGTTGGAGTCACCGAACGTGAACAAAGCCACCGCCGGGATATTTTGACCGGAGACGGTGAGCGGGTTGTGTAGCAGTGTCGATACCAAAAATACCCCTAGCACACTAGCTAAACTACACTTGCCTGCCATTGTATAGAGAGTAAGAGAGAATATTGCTTTTTGTGTGCTTCAGTTCATCCTCCCGGTCATTATATTTATATTGCAAAGAATATATATTTTAAATAGCAACGTGCCCCGCGAGGCTAATATTTTTAATACATGTATACAACTATGAAAGTGAAGTGAGTAGACGATTATTGATCAATCATAGTTCAAATGGATCACATTCACATGATATGGTTCACATCGATCTACCGATATCATACTAGTTTTTAAATTTTAAATTTAATTATATAATTCGTATAATCTTATGACAATCATGATCGCTCTTTTTTGGGACCTTAATACATATTTTTTATATTCGTGCTAGAGTTAAAACCATACTTCATTAAAATAAGTTTATCTTTAAAAAAGAGTTTATTCTTATTATCGTACTAATCATACTAAATAAAATAATATATGGAAGACTGATAACTGTTAAAATCAATTCATATATATATATATATATACATAATAATGAAATTATCAGGATCGTTTTGTGAGGGCAAATGAAGACTGAAAAAGATACTAATATCAATGAAAGATTCCCAAACATGAAAAATGGAACATCTTAAGCTTTACTCACGTGAATCAGAACTCAGAAGAAGACATGCACTTGCTTAAACGAAATTAATTCAATAGTTATCTAAATTTTCAATTTAGAATAATGGATCAACTATACTGGCTTCATAAAACGTGACTTTTGAATTGCAAATCATATGTAATACTCTCTCTATTTCTGAATAAATGTCAATTTGACATTTTCCATACATATTAAGAAAGTAACGGAAATATATATATATATATATATATATATATATATATATATATATATATATATATATATATATATAAGTTGTTATTGATTACATCTTTATTGACCAATATTATTTTAGACAAATAAAATTATTTATAAAATTAATGCAATTTATAATTAATTATCAACTGAAAATAAATATATTTTGCATTAAAATTGGAAAGTAACACTTTTTGTATAATAAAAAAATGATTAACACTTATTATGAAATAGATGGACTGAAAATGTAAAGTAACACTTTTTGTATAACAAGAAAAATGATTAACACTTATTATGAACAAAAAAAGTATATTACAATAATAATGAAGTTTCCACACTAATATTTAAAGGGGATTTACGACTTTTGTTCCTCAGTTTTTAATATAAATATATATGTGTTTAAGATATTAGCTGTGAATGTTGTTCTTGTGTTAAGAAAACAAGGTTCATTAAAAACCTGACGAGACAAAGGTCAACAAATGGGTACTACAAAAATATTAAAAACAAAAAAAAGTTGAGAAGCTACAGAATAAAAACAAAATCGCTTACGTGCCTGCACAAGAGCCGAGATGTAGACCTTAAAAAAAGCCAAGATGTATCCCTTAAAAGTTGAAACACTTTTTTTTTGCCTTCTAATATTTATTATTATTGGACAAGCCCGAAGAAGAAACAAAACCCAAAATATTACAAATCCAGAAAACCCCAAAAACAAAAAACAAACTAAAACACTACACATTTGAGCTGCATTCCCATCAGATTACAACATCACTGGTTACGCGTCGAAAGATTTTAAAAAGCAAGAAAAATGTTGTCATCCTCAACAACGAGGGGAACATGTTAGGAGAGCCATCACGTCACCACCGTTTAGAGCCACCACCAGAGAACCAAACCATCGATTCATCGGGACACACCAGAATCACATCAGAACCACCCCGGAACCCATGAAATACACACCTTCAACTTCATCTTCCTTGCTCTTTCCACCGGAGAGCGTCCATCGAGATTCCTCAAGATCTCATCCCAACGCGGAGTCATCACACACACGATCAAACCTCCAACCCCTAATTCTTTTCTCCCTTTAAACCTCTGCAATGGAGAATCGACAAAAAAACCTCATCGAGATCTCCTTCGAAGAACGAAGCTGAGAGATGATAGTCTAAATCGAAAAAAATGAAGCAGATCGTTCATCACTGGAGATGGAAGCCAGGATGCCAGAGACAGAGCCGGACGCTCACCGAAGGTAAGCACTACGCCGGAGAAAAAAAACGGTCGGATAAACACCAAACAGGGGAGAAAACCGAGAAACTTCATCAGAAAAACAAAAATCCGACCGAGGTCGTGGTTAAGAGAGCCCGTCGACGTCGGTCTAAACTTGATCGGAGTTCTAAAAAGATGATGAAGATTTTTATTAACCTTTTTATTAAAAGTTGAAACACCTCTATTGCAACGATTCTTTTAACTTTGAAAATTTAAGAACAATAAAACAAACAATTATATGTAAATGAATAAAATTTTCAACTTGTCAATGACCCAAACATATGCGGATCTAAGATTTGAGTTATCTGGAATCAATATTTAATAAACGGAAAGTTAAAAATTAACTATAATTTTAAAACAGGTTCAAGCTGGCGAACCATGGAGTGAGAGGTCTATAATACCAACTGTGATGTTGGTTTTGTACAAAATGGCCAATTGAAAGAGAAGGGATCAATAAATGTTGCTATTCGTAATAAGCAACTCAAAAAGGAGTTGGGTTTTGCTATGTCAACAAGTTCATACACAACAACGGATATCAGACGTATCAGGAATGATCTTGTAGAAGCTTATAGAGAAGAAGAAGAATACTGGTTACTAAAAAATAGTAATCAATGCTTACAAGGAGGAGATCATATTCAAATTTTCTATGCTGCTATAAAGATTTGGATTTCTAGGCACAAAATGCTGGCAGTTGAGAACGATAATGGAATATACAGAGGATATATAGAGGTAGGACAGGCTGCTGAAACATATTTCACAAATTTGTTTCTACTAGTAATGATTCTACGAGTACCTAAGCAACTGTCTTTGACAATTTTCAAAGAAGAGATGCAAATGAAATTAATGATGATCCGACAAGAAAAGTGGCTGAAAATGAAATTAAGTATGATGTGTTTAATAATGGAGCGGATCATGATCCTAGTCCTGATGGGTTTACATGAGCTTTTTATCATCAATTCTGGCAAACAATCAAAGACAAAATAATTCATAAGGTCAAGAATTTTTTAATAAGGAAATTTTGGACTCACACCATAATCACACTATTATTGCCTTGTTGCCAAAGGTGGAAGTCCCTAGAAGAATGAATCACTTTCATCCAGTAGCTTTATTTAACTTAAGCTACAAGAGCATTTTAAAATCCTAGTCCAAAGATTGCAGCCACATCTTTTATTCAATAATATCAGAAAATCAAGTTGTATTCATTCTAGGAAGGAGCATCATGGATAATGTTATCATTGGTCATGAGATGCTTCGCTCAGTAAAATCAAAGAAACAATAGGCAAATTCTTATATGGCGTTAAAAACGGATATTGCAAAAGTGTGTAACTTGCTTGAGTGGAGTTTTTGGCATGATACAATGAATCAAATGGGGGTTTCTCAGTGATGGATTGGATGGATTACGCAGTGTGTAGATATGGTAACTTTCTCAACATTAATCAATGGATCTCCCAGGGTCACATTGTTCATGCTCGTGGTCTCAGATAGGATGATCACTTTTCACCCTATCTGTTTTTACTTTGCACTGAATTCCTTAGTCATCTCGTCACAAATGTTACTCTAGACAACGGGTTGAAAGGAATGAAGATTAGTACCAAATGCCTTTGGGTTAACCACTTACTTTTTTGCTGATGATGCTTTATTTTTATGTACTTTTTTGCTGATGATATTTTATTTTTATGTCATGGTCATCCCAAGTCCTGCAGTACAATCAAGGCTATTCTCTCTACACATAAAGCTGTCTCAGATCAAGCGGTGAATTATGAAAAATCAGCAATGATGCATGTTTGGCAGTAAAGTTAAGGCAGAAACAAAGACTCAGCTACATAATATTTTGCAAATACACAGTGATGGTAATGGTAAGTATTTGGGCTTCCTGAACAATTTGTTCAAACAAGGAAAGAGATATTAATTATACTATCGAGAAGGTGGAAGCTCGTACAAAGGAATGGTCATTCAAATATCTAACCGATGCGAGGAAGGATATTCTCATCAAAACATTAGTTATGGCTCTTCATGTTTTCAGTATTAATGTGTTTAAGCTTCGTGCTGGTGTATATGAGGAAATTAAAGTCTTAGGAAAATTATGGTGGAGCAAGAGTCATGGAAATAAAGGATGGATTGGATTAGTTGGGATCAGTTGAGTGTTGCAAAAGAAGATGGTGGCTTGGGTTTTAAAGATTTGGAAAGTTTTAATGTTGCATTGTTGGTAAAGAAGGTCTGGAGGATAGGCAATCTCCTAATAGTCTGGTGGCACAACTATTACGAGGTTTCTATTTTCTTCAACAAACCATGTTTAATGGTCATATTGGAACCAAGCCTTCGTATTTGGAGATCGCTTATGGAAGGCCTCAATCTCAATCGTAAAGGCATGCATATTCTTATTGGTAATGGTTAGAAAACCAAGGTTTGGACAGATCATTAGCTTCCTATAAATCCTTCACATCAGTAATTTGGGAGTCATCTTAGAGGATAAATCAGTCAATTTATTTTTCGATCCAAGGACTCGTCTATGGAATTATGAATAACTTGATTTGCTTTTCTTGCCTTAAGATGCAGCATTGATTAAGGATATTAAGTTGAATTTTTAAAACGCTAATGATGTATTGAGGTGGAATTACACAGATACATGGTTATATGATGTACAATCAAGTTGAATCAAAGACAGTTAATTTTGCCTAATGTTCAATGGTATTGAAGAGGAAGATATGGAAGTTAAAACGACACCTAAGTTGAATTAATTCCTTTGGAAGCTTTTGTCTAACATCCTTCCAGTTGGTCCAAATCTCAAGTACCATCACATTACAAGAGATAACCAATGTAGGTGTTGTTGTCAAGATGAAGAAACACCTAACCATTTATTCTTCACATGTCTTCCATGCACAAGCCAATATAGAGAGAAGCTGGTAGTCTTAAACCTATGATACTAGATTCTGATGTGGAGTTTGACACAAAAAAATTAAGATGTTTTTGACAGTAATTCCAATCAGTCTTTATATCTAACTTTCCCCGTCAATATCCTCCAGGGATTCTTTGGAGAATCTGGAAAAGCAAGAATACTCTGGTGTATGCTCATTGTCAGAACCCGTGGAGTCTTGATTTGTATTGGAAAAAAAAAACAAATGAATGCAGTTTGGCTTTATATAAGAATGAAGAGTCACTAGCAGTTCAGAGGAGACAGAGGTCTTTCGAAATGGAGAAAACCACCAATGGACTATATCAAATGTAACTATGACTATAACATTGGCAAGAGCGGAATATATTTTTAGAGATTATGATGGAATTTTTTCTGGAGCTTATCAGGTTATACATATGGTCTTGTCTAGCAGTCTTGAAGCGGAGTTACTGCCTTTGAATTGGCAATGCAAAGTGCCTGGATAATAGGATATCATAGAATGGTCTTTCAAGGAAATAGTCATCAGCTTTTAGATTTGGTGGGAAACAAAAAGGTTCAGACTTCATAACTGGATTAGAGATATTCAGTACTGAAAATAAAGATTTGAAGAAGCTAACATGGTCTGGGTTACAAGGGAGAACAACAAAGCAGCATATACACTAACAAAGTTGATGATTTATGGAAGAAATATATATATATATATATATATATATACTATTATGTATCGACTTCTACTGTAACAAACCTATATAAAGATCAAATTGTCGCATAAAAATAAGTGATGTTTGTCAAAAAAAGATAATAAAACAATACTAAAATATTTTTATTCCGAGAAAAAGAAATAAAAAGAAAAAAAAAACAAAATAGCAATCATTACTAGTTTTATTTTTTTTTAAATTTCTATTACCTGTTTGGATTATTATGTAGTTTGGTTTTAGACAGGGATCAGTGAATTTTGGTGTGGTTATGTTTGGATATTTTGCTCATATTTTTCTTTCAAGAAAAGGTAACTGAATTCGATGATTTTGGTATACTGTTTTAACGTTCATTAAAGTTAAATAAAAATATTGTATGATTTATCCTTCGTATTTTACTAATAATATTAAATAAAATAATAAATTTAAGAAAGATAAAATTTTAAAATAAATACAAATATACATTTAAAAAAACAATAAACTTAAAGAGTTGCAAAATGATTAATAAACAATATTGAAAATAAAAAGAGAGGAAGAAAGGGGCTTCGATTAATAAACATGAACAGAGCTGGACTGCGTGACAACCGTGACAACCCACCAAGGTTAGAGCCAACATTACGAAGTGCGATAGATCTATTCTTCATCACATTAAGAACCTTGTGAAGGATAGAATGAGAAAGATTAAGACCAGCATGTAGCCGAGAGTTCCTTTTGTTTCAAATTTCATAGATCACATCTTACCAAACTTGTAACAAAGCGAAGGAAGTGGTAGGATCTGCAGCAGAGACTGGTTGCCACTGCACAAGCGGGAGCCACTGCACAGTAAGGTCCCATGAAACCACAGGGTTTGAGATCTCCACCTCGAGGCGGCTTGAGACCAGATTAGAAAGGTGTAAGCACATTCAATGAATTAGTGATTCTTTGATTAGGGCAAGTAACCACAAAGAAGGAAAGTAGGCTCTATATCAAAGATACTATCCCATCAAGAATATGATTTAAATTTAGCATGAACATCTAAACAGTATACAATTTTAATATACGTACTCGAAACTTAAGCTATTTTCTTTACAAATTTATATTTTTACATGATTATATAAGCAAATGATCTTGTTAGTGCAGTGAGAGCAGAAAAAAAAATATATTCTCTGCTAAAAAGAAGAAAACCGAGAGCAATGACACCAAAAGCTTGGTTCAATTTTACTATTTGAAAAATATCTCACAAAATTGATTTATTCTACTTTAATTTGGTGGTATATGTATATCAATGATTTGTTAATAATTAAGACTTGTGAATTTTGGTGTGGTTTTTTTTTTTTTTGGTCAAACTTTTGGCGTGGTTATGTTTTGATATTTTTCCTCCTATATATGGTTAACTCCTTATGAATGAAATCACAATTAGTCATTTATGAAAATAATTCATGATGAAAGAAAAAAAGAGAGGAACAAACGAACATAAGAAATATGTTAATTGAAATACAATTAAAAACAAATATACATCTCATTCATTTTATTCCATTTATTTAAATTCATTTTTTATATATTTCTACAAATACCAGTTACAGCTTTAGCTATTTAGAGCTGTTATTAATTTTAGCGTCTTTGCTGCAGACTGATTTTACAACTTCTTTAATGCCTTAACTGAATGAGAAAGATCTATACATTCTTTTAGTTTAAAATTAAAATAAAAATATTAAAATTCATTTTTATTTATAGGTATTAACTGTTAAAATAAAATATTTGTGAGAGATTTAGAGTTTTAGGTAAGAATTTTCATGTGTTATCCATGATACATTGTGAGAGAATTAGGTATGAATTTATTAGAGAATTTTTATGTGTTATCCTTATCTATGTAACAACAAAAGTGCACTTTTAACTAAAAATAGAGGAACACATTTTATTTAAAGTCACAACAAGTCAGAACGTTCAACCGGCGCATGATTTTAGAGAGTAAATAGTAAGCTCGATTCTAGACGAGCTACATAGATCCACTCGCACCAACGTCAATGCCATGGTCTGACAATAAACTCTCCCCCCCTGGTTCTTTCCAAAACTCAGACATATCCTCGTTAACAGGATAGGTAATAAGCTCACGAATGTTCATGGGTTGTACAACGTTTGGGTCGGCTCCAAAGAGAAGATGAGCGAATGATTCTTGTGCCTTCTCGGTGTTGTGACGTGCGTCGAAGTAAAGATATGATCTTTGATACTCACATAGCTTCGAGTGCACGTTAGGTAAACCACAACCGTGCGCATTATGCGACCCAATACCGCAACACGATATATTCGTAAAGGAGAACCCTGATAATTAGTCATAACAAGAGCGATATTAAGCATTAGTGTACATTTTATCATTGAGCTATATATGTAGTACTTACGGTAATTCATGTTTCTTTGTGTCCTGCGAAGACTGACATTGTAGAAATCGAAAAGTGTGAATTGAAATCCCGATTTGGCTTTCGCTAATTCGTTCAGCATTAGTCCGAGTCTAGCGTTGTGTTGTTTGGCCAAATCGTTGAACTTCTCGTAACACTCATTACCAGTCTTAAACTCTTGCCTCACAATAGGTAAGCAACCTAATGGCGCTACGTTATATACGACGAACTTACTAGCTCCCGATGAATACATCAGCTGCAATTAATATTAATTAATTTTATAGTATGCATTCTACAACATTGTAGAATTAAACAAAAATTGTATGAAATTTTAATATATAAATAAATATATATATATATATATATATATATATATCTAAACAAATGATGTCAGTTATATATACTAAATACTATTCAACCAATAATAAAACTAACGAAGAATAAAAATAATCATAAAATATAAAAAGTTAAAAGGTTAAATAAATATTTCCATTAAAAATTAGAAACACCATCTAATTAATTTGAAACAAAAATAATCTAGAACTCAAATAATAGTGTAATTAATTTTCCTATTAATTTTGAGTAGAAGCGAATTACCTCGATGTTGTATCTTAGTCGGCTAATGACTGAAATGGTGAAAGCTTGTTGAGCAGAAGCATCAGCATCAGGATAGGTTTTTGTGAAGTTGTAGTAATCTTCCATACCAATGGATATCATGAACAATGATTTGGGAATGTAATCTTCTTTCCAATTTGATGCCATCTGATTGAATTTCCTCACTTGTTGATTCAGTGTCAACTAACAGAAAGAATGGTAATGCTAATCAGTGAATAATAATGACACTATAATACTATTATACACATATATAAATAATTAAGCTTGCATACAGAATCCTTAGGAGTCCCGTTTCCGAGTATAGAAGCGTAGTCTACGGCGAAGCTGGCTCCTCGTGAGACATCGGCGCCAGGTTTAAGCGCCGGCGGTAAGTCGTGTGGAATCCCCATGAATTTTGCTGTTATACGTTCACCCCTCATCAGGTTATAATAAGTTTATTTTCGTGACTATCTTCTTTTAGTAAATGAATATATCTTATACAAAACATTATTTTAAAAGTTAATTTTCTTAATGGTTGAGAGTACATCATTTTCTATCCCTCTATATTTTTTTCCTAAATGGAAATGGGCAGAAAAACAATGGTTTATATATGTGTGGGTATTTAGGTTTGTACAATCTGAATTAGTCTTGCATAACAACTTGATCAAACTAGTAAACATGTTTAAGAGAGGAACCTGATGAATTTTGTTACTACAAACCCTTTTATTATTCTGATTATTCTCGCTTTTGAGTTGTTTGTTTAAATATAGAAGTTAAAATATAACTAACAGTTCTTTGAAAAGATGTGAATACCAGAGACAATAATCAAACTTACCGATAAAATCGGGGACGATTTTGCCATCCGAAAACTTGCCGTTCGGGTCATCTCGGGATTTACCGTAAGGCCAGAAGTTCTGAGCAAGTGTAGCACTTGTGAGGTACTTTCTATTTCCGGCGTCGAAGTTGGAATCTCCGAATGCAAACAATGCTACCGACGGGATATTTTGTGCGTCGACGATAACCACGTTATGGACGAGTGTAAATATCAATAAGACCCCTAAAACACTCACTATATTACAGTTGGTAGCCATTATTGCCAAGAGAAATAACAGGATATGATAAGATCCTCGGATAACTACAAGATTTATCCAGTTTGAAACCAGTCGAACTCACTTTTAAAGGCAACAAGTTTTGGTGAAATGAAAGTGACATGTAAAACCACAGATAAGAAATAATAAATAAAATAAATAAGGTTAAACCGTTGTGAATGTTGAAGTGTTCACTCACTATTCAGCCTCTCACGTTTTTGGTATGCTTTATTGTTTGAAACTAATTCCACGGCTTCAACCTAACCCTTTTCCACAATATAACTACTTTTCGAAAACATTTTTTTAGTACTTTTAGAAAACATTGATGTTTAATCACTTGATCGAGTAACCACTTTTAAGATTGATCGAATAAGCATTTTTAAGATTGATCGTGTATAAAACTGCTATAAGTTTTTTTTTTGTTTTTTTTTCCTGAAAAACTGCTATAAGTTTGTAAAGTTATTCTTTTTTGTAGAAAATTTTGCAAAGTAAATTTTATTTCATTGAAATTATTTTTAATGATATTCATTAATTTTGTAATGAAATTATTTTTCAAAATTATTTTTTTTTCCAAAACTCTTGATAAATTAAATCAAAAGAATTAACGACAATGTAGATAAGTACGGTAAAACTTCTATAGATTTACAAAAAAAAACTTCTATGCATTTTATTTCTTGAATTAAAACCAGTTTCAAATCTGCCAACAAATCGGATCTCAAACCAGAAATCATCTTTTCCTGATTTAAAAGTTTAAAATCATATGTTAAGTTCGTAATCTATTATAATCGAGTGAAATCTATGAAAAACGAGTTAAAATGGTCGAGAATCGCAAGAAAAAAAGTCAGATCCGGAAAAAGAAGGTTTCTGTTCGACAGGAGCAAATGAAGAAGATGAGGATATTATTATCATTTCGCATTCATTAAAGCAAAAAGGAAGAAAAAATGCAAAAACACACATGGTGCCTGTCAAACCCGTGACCTCATGAGGCCAACTGCGCGCACAAACCCGGTAGACTTCGTAAAATTAATTGTCTTAAACCATTTTAAGAAATAACAATTAAAAAAGGAAAAAAAATATTTTAAAAGATCTAGAGAATATTTATTAATCGTTTTTAGCAAGATTTTTGGATTTTGCGTCATGAACTTGCATTCTACCAATTTAAGAAATTGAATAATATGTAGGATATAGTGTACTACTGTTGTAGATAGAAAGACAGATCCTAAACTGCATTGTCAAGCGTGGTTGAAAAAAAGAAATGTTTAGATTGTATTTTCTACTGTGGTTGATGGAATGGCAATGTTTAGAATTTTAAATCTACGAGAACTATAGAGAATAGAGGGAAACGTGGATTTCAGATTATGCCTTAATAGTTATATATGTTTTCGATAGAATGTGCATCCTACCAACTTTACAAGATTGAGTGTCTTTTAAATTACATATTCTAAACCGTCGTAGATGATAGAAATGATCTACTAACACATTTAGCCAATTTTTAAAATTATTATTTAAACATTTTTTGATTCAAAAAAAATATTTTTCTTGTATGCACATGGTTCTCTACATCAATTTTACTATTTTCATATTTTTTTGCTTTGTAAATAAATTTACATGAATTTTTATATACAATAGGGTATTCAATGTCCAAATGTGACTAAAGTTGATTTTATTCTAAGGAGACAATACTATAGCTAAGTTATTCCATATCGGCAAATTTCCCTTTTTTATAGACACTTTCAGTTAATAAAACGTAAATAGGATATACTTCCCAATTTCAAAATAATGTATGTTTTGGAGTTTTCACATATATTAAAAAATACTTAAAGTTTTTGGTTATCAAAACGCATAAGTTTTTGTGTTTAGTCATCTCGCATAACTTTTACCTAATCAAAATTCAGTAAACATAATTAATATTTTCGAAAACTTATGTTTAGTCATCTCGCATAACTTTTACCTAATCAAAATTCAGTAAACATAATTAATATTTTCGAAATTTACATATTACAGTTGTTACATACAGTATATTGAAAATATAAAACATAATTTTTTTAGAAACAAGTTTGTCTTCTAAAACATGGATCTTTCTGAAACTAAGGGAAATATTTATACGATTGTGTATGGAATAGTTATTTTATTATCGATACAATATCACTTCAGCTCATGAAAGTTATATAATACATGAAAATAATTATAAAATAAGTATTCCATACAAAATCATATATTTATATCAATTATAATGATATAAATTTTCATGTATTATATAACTTTAACATTTTATCAAAAAAATAAGAATATAAAAATGAAATTTATTATTTCCAAGACGTTTTTAATTATTTGTAGGGCATGAATTGATACGACTCCTGAATGAGAGTTTGGAGACATACACTACAAAGTTTATTTTTTGCAAAAAGTTATTTTGGTACTTTATATCATATTTTTGCAGTAGTTACAAAATTATATAAATTTTATTTATTATTTAAATAAAAGGTGAATTTGTTAAATATCCATAAAAGAGCAATAAATAAAAATATAGTCGTGAAGCAGTGATAAGTACCAACTGATACGACATCAAGAAAAAGAGGAAAATGTTATATTGTTCGGATAAATAGATATTATACTCTTAAGTATTATTAAAACATTATTTTGAATAGGTTAAACATACTCCATCTGTTCCTAAATATACGATTTTTTGGGTTTTTCACGTCGATTAAAAAATAATTAATGCACTTCTTACCTAACATTTGTTTTTAATGTGTGGGTACTTTTTCTACTAGAGATCTAATATTATTCTTTCTCGTCTCTTCAAGGTGGAGTTATTTTATTAGTTTTTTTTAATTATTGTAGTTTAATCTTTATTTTGATCAAAGAGTCTCTTTAATCAATTTTGAACACACCTTCTCACCTCTTCATATTCTTTCATAGTGAATGTAAATTAGCAAGAAATCACTACAAAAAAAATGATGATTTTACATCATTATTTTATATATTTATATCAATTATAATGAAATAAAAACTTTTACATCACTTAAATAAATGACTCTAAAAGTAGTGATGCAAATAATTAGCATCATTCTATTAGTAAATGATGCAAAAATATAAAATAATTACACCAATTTTTGAAATGATGTCAATCTGTATCAGTTGCAGCAAATGATATTAACATTTACATCATTTTTTAAAAATGATATAAGTATTGATGATATCAATTAAAATAATCAATTTAATTATTTATATCATTTTTTAATAACTGATGTTAAATTCTTCACATTTTAAAAGTAATTTTAATTAGGTAAATTTGGACTCATATACATAGTATGAATTATATTGATTGTATAACCATAGTATTCATTAGGCTATGATATTTGTGAATTATTTTCTATATTATCCTTTCCTACTTTCACCTCTTTCTTTTGATTAACGTTATAAGTTTAAAAATTACTTATTTGAATTTCTTACATAACTACAAAAACTATAGATTTTTTTTCTGTATACTATAAGTTTTGAATTTTGTAAAACTAACATATTTATAAATTATATATTTACAGTTATAATAATTTTTTTTATCTATTCTATCTGCGAGACATATAATAGAAGTGAAATTATATAATATGTATTTGTTGTTACTTTTCTTCTATTTAGTTTTTCAATCTCCATTTTTATTTTTTTCCAATTTTTTATGTGTCTCTTTTTACTCTCTTTCTTTATTTTTCTCTTTCAGTTTATCTTTCTCAAATATGTAATATTCAAACAATAAATTGTTGTAATCTATTCCATTTAAAAGTATAGAATAGAATTATAGTTATACATTCTCTCTCCCCTTACCTCCCCTCTTCTTTCTACCTCCCTAGCTCCCTCTCTCCTCTCTCTTCTTTCTACCTCCCTCCATGCCTCCCTCCCCTCCCCTCCCTTCTTTCTACCTCCCTCCTCGCTCTTCTTTCTACCACCCTCCCTCCCCCTCCCTCCTCTCTCTTCTTTCTACCACCCTCTCACTCCCTCCCTCTCTCTCTTTCATGTACTTCTACATAATATACTATACAACCATCGCTCCCCTCCCTCCCCTCCCTCCCTCCCTCCCTCCCTTCTTTCTACCACCCTCTCTTCCTCCCTCCGTCCCTCCCTTCTTCCCTCCCCCTCCGTCCCTATCTCTCTCCTCCTCTCTCCCTCTCACTCCCTCCTTTCCTCTCTTTCATGTACTTCTACATAATATACTATACAACCATCGTATATAGTATAGTAAAGTATTTTAATTTATATTATATCAATCAAATATATCTTTTCATATACTATATCATACTAAAACTTATGTATTATGAAAAAATATGTTCTTCTTTTATATTAGAAATTATGTTTATTCCATTAAACACTACAAATAAATAATATTGAAACAATTAAATTGTTTTATATCATTGAAATTGTGTTTGAGATATCTATTCTATATGAACAATATAGATAGAATAGTATGATCGGTTGTGTGTGGGATACAAACGCCCACGCGCTTCAGAGGACTTCAATGTCTATTTATGGTGTAAAAAGACACGACTTCCAAGTCATGGCTATATTCTTCACTAGGACCGGCCCGCCCTACGGGTGGGATGAACATTATAATTTGAATAAATATTTAATATATATTGTTATTATTTTAAAATATATATATTATTTAAACTTTTTACATTTTTTTGTATTTAAAGCGGTTTTTTGAAATCCGATCCGGATCCACGGTTTAACCGATAAACTCGATAAACTAAGATAAAAATTATTCAGGTTTTGTGAAAAAATAATATTTAAAAACAATAAAACCCGTAAAAACACTAAAACCCAGAACCAGTACCTGTTAAACCACTGGTTGAACCAATGTATAATTTTTACTTCTTTATTTTAGTTTTTAATTATGTTTTACAATCTGTTTTATATATTCTAAATTTTTAATTAATTATGTTTTAGAATCTGTTTTACTTTTGGTTTATTTTGATTTGAAGTTTAATATTATTATTCATATTAGACATTCAAATATTTATAAATTTTAAGTCTTGATCTTTGTTAGATGTCATAACTCTTTACTTTTTACAAATTTTTAAATAGTCTAATTTTTTTTTTTTGATATATTGTATGTAAAATGAAAATAATGATATAAAAACTAAAGTTATATATTTTTAAACATAAACTATATACATATCCAAACTATATTTTATGTTTTAAAACATTCATAAAATACTTAAATTTAGTTTCTATAATTTTATTTTCATATCTAATATATTGTTATATAAAAAAAATTAATTTATTTATTAACCTGTAGTTCAACTATGGTCGACCCAGTAACTCGAAAGGTCGTCCAGTTCAGTGTCCAGGTCGGTTTAAATTTTTTGATTCAAAGACTAAATAAACCATGGTATCCAATTTTATTTTGCTTATTTAATAATTACTTTTGTATACTTTTAAAATGTATTTTCTCTATGTGGTCCTTTTTTAAGTTAACCTTATATGTTCACCGTTTTTCTATAATTTTATTTTTAATGTAAATGTATTTTTTTTTTCTATTGAGAGCTGTTTGGTGGTGTAACAGTAACTAGATCTTGACCCGTGCGACTGCACGGATGTATGTTTTATAATATATACAAACTGCAGAAAACAAAAAAATAACGGTTCTATCTTAACTATTTTTATTTATTGTTTAAATGTATACATATTTTTTTGTCAACAACAACAAACTCATATAGACTCTGTAAACAAAACCGGTAGCATATGTAAACATTATAATAAGAATTTTATGTTGAACGGTAAAATCATTTTCATTTCAAATAATCAATATAACAATGATCGGTTTGATAGTTCATAAACAAATTAAGGTTCTTATGTTGGGTAATTCTATTTCTAGTCTTGTATATTTGATTTATATATACATCTAGTGAATTTATATTTTCTTAAGTTTGTATGAAATGGTACTCTTATGAACAATTATGTTTTTTGGTGTGTATGAGTTGGTTTGATCTCTAATCTTGCATTTACATTTTGTATGTATGTCATATTTTCTGTTTGATTAGCAATGGACCAACATAAAAGCAAGTTTAAATATATTATAAAATTACATACCCATTCGTGTATGTTTTTTTATATAGCCCCATTTGTCTAGTATATTTAGATTTAGGAAGTTAATTATAAAATAATAAATTAATACATTGCTATTTGTTAAGTTAGGTACTCTGACATATAGTATTTCAATTAATATGTAATGTATTTTATTGTTTGAAGATTTTTAAAATTGAAAGCATATTATGAATTTTAAAAATCTGAACCAAATTCCCAAAGATCCGAACCGAACACGAAACCTGAACGCCCACTTCTAGTCACGATATATATCCAACTAGGGGTTTGCCGGCGCTACGCGCCGGTTTTGCTATTATTGTTATGATTTGAGTATAGCTTTATAATCTAGAACCTTTTTAACAGTATTTTAGAAAACAAAATACGTATATGATCTTATGAATTTTATTAATTTAATTGTAGTCTTTGTAAAATTACTATGAAAGAAGTTTAAGTTTAAATATATGCATGACAATTTGAAAGTGTAATAGCTGAATTATTTATTATTTGACTGAAACTTATTAATTTAAATTATAATTTAGATAATTTATAAATGTGGACTTCATCTTACAATGATGGGAAAATTTCAAAACTACACTTTGTTTGGTACCACTTTTCAGATTTACCACCACTCTAAAAACATTTTCACAAATACACTTTTCATTAATGAACAAATTACAAAAATAACCTCCTCATAGTCATAACTTAATTTCATCTCTTTCTCTCTCGAGAGAAATCTTCGCCGGCGATGGCACTGAAGTGAGATCGACGATAGCGATGGTGGCGTCGAGATCGAGCGACGACGGCAACAAGATTGATCGATGACAGTGATGACGGCGACATGATCGAGAGAGTGCAACTAGATCGAGTGTATCATATCTCAGAAGCAAACGAGATTGAGAGACTACCGCGACGAGCGGTGACGGCGACGAGATCAAACGACAGGAACGAGATCTAGTGTATTCACGAAGCAGACGAGATCGAAACTCAAAACTTCAAAATGTTGAATCCTCAGCAAAAATCATAACTTGTAAGTAATTCTCTCGGATTTTGTTGTCTCTATCTAAGAGAAAGTGTTATCTGTTAATAGTCGGATCTAAGAGAAAATTTTTTGATAATGAACATTGAATTTTTGAAAATTTATAACCCTTTGTAAATCTAAATTATTTAGTAAGACAATTGACATGTTCAGTTTCCACAATCATGGAAGAAGTGTGTGTTCAAGCTTATATAAGAGCCACAACCCTGCCAACACACATTTGGTTCGATTTACAATGGTAATCACCATATTCATCATTGGCTCTTGCTTTTTTCTTAAGTTTTATTAACCAATCACTGTAATGTTTTTTGTTTCTTCTTGTGTTTTAGACTGCAGAGTTTGTTCCCTTTAGCAGTGATAAAAGGTATGCTACAACGAAAGTGAAGGCTCCACCTCAGCTGCAGAAAACTGTGTGTTAAATAACTCAGTTTCTGTTGCTCTTTCTTGCATTTTGTCTCATATATCAGTTGTTTTCTATGATTTGATGAGTTTTTTTTTTAGAACTGCAAGTGAGATACAAGTTTGTTGCTTCTGCAGGTGCTTATACGTGTCATTTGGGTCTTTGAGAAGTCTCTATTCCACATAGGAGCTTGATGGTGTCTTTGTGGCCGTAATAAATTTCCTTCAAAGGATATAATCCAACATGTCCTGTGATTTTTGTTTATTTTGCTGAGTCAGTATCTCTGTTATAAAACTACTTTATAAAGTTTATAAACTTTTATAAAGGATTATTAAACAATTTATAAGGGTATGTAAAATATCTGAAGCGGTGGAGCCTTGCTTGCTGTCCGCAGGTGCCTCAGAATCTGCCACATATCATCATCTCTTTACAAAGTTTTATAAGGATATGTAAAATTATTTGTAAGAGTATATAAAACATTAATAAATGCATATAAAACAAGTTATAAAATCTATGAACCATTTATAAATGTTTTTAAAAAGTTATGAAAGCTAATAAATAATTTATAAGGGGTATGTATACTATTAATAGAGGTTTATAAAATCTTTTGGAAAGCTTATATTCAATTTATAAGGTGCATTTTAAGAGTTTTATAAGTTTATAAATCAACTAAAAGAGTCTATAACCATTTAGAAAGCCTTATAAAACAATTAATAATGGTTTGTATAATAATTTATAAAGTTTATACACCCTTATAAAGGATTATTAAAAAATTTATAAGGGTATGTAAAATATCCGAAGCGGTGGAGCCTTGCTTGCTGTCCGCATGTGCCTCAGAATCTGCCACGTATCATCATGTTGCGGATTGTGGGATCAGAGTCAAGAACCGTCAAGGGATGTTTGGAAGCGTAACATAAAATTTATAAATAATCTCGTAAGGATTTGAATCATCTTTTCAGGTTTTATAAGAGATTTTTTTGTTTATATTGATGGGTTTATGATGAGTTTATTGGAGTTGATAAATCAGATGTGGAAGTTTAAAATCATTTTATAAAGTCTTTTAAATCAGTTTTTTAAAGTTTATAAGGGATATTATAAGATTTGTATAGGTTTATAAATCATCTAAAAGAGTCTATAACCATTTAGAAAGCCTTATAAAACAATTTATAATGGTTTGTATAATAATTTATAAGAGTTTTATAAGGGTATGTAAATAATTTATAAGGGTTTATAAAAGTAATTTATAAGGTTTATACACCTTTATAAATGATTATAAAATAATTTATTAAGGTATGTAAAATTTATGAAGCGGTGGAGCCTTACTTGTTGTCTGCATGTGCCTCAGAATCTACCATGTATCATCATCTCTTTACAAAGTCTGCACGTGTTCTTTAGTTTTATGAATTTAATCTTGTGTTTATAAGGGTTTATAAAAGGCTTAAATAAGTTTATAAGAAATTTATATAAGATTTTAAGGGTTTATAAAATATTTTAATGGGGTTTGAAGAGTTTATATATTGTTTATAAAAAAGCATAAAGGTTTCTAAAACCATTTAAATATTTATATAACTATTTATAAAGGCTTATAAAACCATGAACTTATAACCCCTCATAAACTTATAAACCCTTATAAAATATCTTATAACGTATTAAAAATCACTTATAATCTTTTATAAATCTCAGATTTACTAGTTCCATGAAGAGATTATGTAGTTTATAACCTCTTATAAAGTATTTGAAAACTCATAAAATACTACTTCCATGAAGAGATTATATAACTTATAGCCCCTTATTATGTATTTTAAAACTCAGAAAATATTTGTTTCATGAAGAGATTATATAACTTATAACCCCTTATAAATTTATAACCCCTTATAAATTATCCTATAACTGATTAAAAAATAATTTATAAACCTTTATAAATCTCAGATTTACTAGTTCCATGAAAAGATTATATAACTTATAACCCCTTATAAACTCTGTAAAGCATACTATAAAATGATGAAAGTAATAATAAAAAGTTCAAAAGATATGAGATTCAAATTGTTATAGCATCATATAAAATAATCAAATCAAGACAAGTATTCTAAGACTTTTGTTATCCAATTTGTATGATTTGGATGTTGATTTGGATTTATAACCCTTAAAATATTTTATAACTTATTTAAAATCACTTACAAGCCTTTATAAAAATCAGATATACTAGTTTCAAGAAGAGATTATATAACTTATAACCTCTTATAAACCTTTATAAAACGTAGGAAATACTAGTTTCAAGAAGAGATTATATAACTTATAACCCCTTATAAACCTTTATAAAACTTAGAAAATACTAGTTTCAAGAAGAGATTATATAACTTATAACCCCTTATAAACCTTTATGAAACTCAGATATACTAGTTTCATGAAAAGATTATATAAATTAAGAGATGAAAAGGCTGATCAATAATAATTTATAACCTCTTATAAAGTATTGTAAATGTTTTATAACCCCTTATAAAGTATTTTATAACTTATTAAAAATCACTTACAAGCCTTTATAAAAATCAGATATACTAGTTTCAAGAATAGATTATATAACTTATAACCCCTTATAAACTTTTATAAAACTCAGATATACTAGTTTCAAGAAGAGATTGTATAACTTATAACCCCTTATAAACCTTTATAAAACTTAGAAAATACTAGTTTCGTGAAGAGATTATATAACTTATAGCCCCTTATAAACCCCTGTAAAACTTAAAGAATACTAGTTTCATGAAGATATTATATAACTTATAACCCCTTATAAACTTCTATAAAACTCAGAAAATACTAGAGATTATATAACTTATAGCCCCTTATAAAGCTTTATAAAACTCAGATATACTAGTTTCATGAAAAGATTATATAAACTCAGAGATGAAAAAGTATAATTTTTAATTAACGTAAAACTTTTAGAAACACTTATAAATTATGTAAAGCATACTATAAAATGATGAAAGTAATAATAAAAGGTTGAAAGATATGAGATTCAAATTGTTATAACATCATATAAAATAATCAAGTGAAGACAAGTTTTCATAAAACTCTTGTTATCCAATTGGCTCAACACATGTACTCTTGTTGTGTCCTTACTGTCCACATCTGCCGCATTTATCAGATTTACTAGTTTCGTGAATAGATTATATAACTTATAACCCCTTATAAACCTTTATAAAACTGAGATATACTAGTTTATAAAGTATTATATAAACTCAGACATGAAAAGGCTGGTAAATAATAACTTATAACTGTTTATAGCTGGCCCATGTATCTCAGATATACTAGTTTCATGAAGAGATTATATAACTTATAACCCCTTATAAAGTATCTTATAACTATTAAAAAATCACTTATAAACCTTTATAAAACTCAGATATAATAGTTTATAAAGTATTATGTAGATTATAACCCCTTATAAGCTTTTATAAAACTCATACATAGTAGTTTATAAAGTATTACGTAGCTTATAACCCCTTATAAACCTTTATAAAACTTAGATTTACTAATTTCATGAAGAAATTATATAACTTATAACCCTTTATAAACCTTTATAAAACTCATATATACTAGTTTATAAAATATTATATAAACTCAGAGATGAAAAGGCTGATAAATAATAACTTATAAATGTTTATAGCTGGCTCATGTATCTTAAATATTCTAGTTTCATGAAGAGATTATATAACTTATAACCCCTAATAAAGTATCTTATAACTTATTAAAAAATCAGTTACAAACCTTTATAAAACTCAGATATACTAGTTTCACTAAGAGATTATATAACTTATAACCCCTTATAAATCTTTTTAAAACTCAGATGTACTAGTTTATAAAGTATTATGTAGCTTATAACCCCTTATAAACATTTATAAAACTCAGATTTACTAGTTTCATGAAGAGATTATATAATTTATAAGCCCTTATAATCCTTTATAAAACTCAGATATACTAGTTTATAAAGTATTATATAAACTCAGATATGAAAATGCTGATAAATAATAACTCTAAAACATTTAAATAGTTAAATAGTTTATAACCATTTATAAAGTCTAATAATAGAATTTATAAAGGGTATTATAAGAGTTGTATAGGTTTATTAATCAACTAAAAGAGTCTATAACCATTTAGAAAGCCTTATAAAACAATTTATAATGGTTTGTATAATAATTTGTAAAGGTTTATAAGGGTATGTAAATAATTTATAAGGGTATATAAAAATAATATATAAAATTTATAAACCATTACAAAGGATTATAAAATAATTTATAAAGGTATGTACAATTTCTGAAGCGATAGAGCATTGCTTGATGTCCGCATGTGCCTCAGAATCTGCCATGTATCATCATCTCATTATAAAATTGATAAACAATTATAAAGGATTATAAAATAATTTATAAAGGTATGTAAAATTTTTAAAGTGGTGGAGCCTTGCTTGCTGTCCGCATGTGCCTCAGAATCTGCCACGTATCATCATCTCTTTATAAAATTTATAAACCATTATAAAGAATTATAAAATAATTTATAAAGGTATGTAAAATTTCTGAAGCAGTGGAGCCTTGCTTGCTGTCCGCATGTGCTTCAGAATCTGCCACGTATCATCATCTTTTATAAAATTTATAAACCATTATAAAGGATTATAAAATAATTTATAAAAGTATGTAAAATTTATGAGGCGGTGGAGTCTTGCTTGTTGTCTGCATGTGCCTCAGAATCTGCCACGTATCATCATCTCTTTATAAAATTTATAAACCATTATAAAGAATTATAAAATAATTTATAAAGGCATGTAAAATTTCTGAAGCGGTGGAGTCTTGCTTATTGTCCGCATGTGCCATGGAGTATGTATAATTAATTTATATGAGTTTATAAAATCAGTCTATAAGGATATGTATAACAAACTTGAACTTAGTTTTCTATAAGGATTATAAATAATCTATAAATGTTTATCAATAATTTATGAAGATTCATAAATCATTTATAAATACTTATAAAATATTTATAAGGGTTTATAAATCATTTATAAAGTTTGTAAATCATTTATAAGTGTTTATAAATTATTTGTAAGAGTATATAAACCATTAATAAAATTTTATAAAGACGTTTATGAAGTCTATAAACCTTTTTTATTCTTTAACTTTATAAGTCTTCCTATAAAATAAGAAGTATCAAATATAGATTCTTCTTCGTTTTCTAACGTGAATAACTTATGCTTCTAAGAAAAAATAACTATTTATAATGTTTTATAAAATGTAGTAATATTGTTCTTGTTACAGCAATGCATTGGGTATTTTTGTTTAATTGATCCAATTTTTGATATGATGATTAAATAGGAACAAGAAGAAGCTGATGTTGAAGTCGAGAAGCATGTGCAAAAGGTAATTATCCCAATTTGTAACTGCTTATAAAATATAGATTCTTCTTCGTTTTCTAACGTGAATAACAATGATTCTAAGGAAAAATAACTATTTATAATGCCTTATAAAATGTAGTAATATTGTTCTTGTTACAGTTTGACATTGGAATGAATATGTGTATCTTAAACATGACTGCCAAAACATGGATCTGAAACTATAAAAGTGGATCAGAAATGCAAATTATAAAGGGTTATAAAACTATTTAAAAGAGTTTATAAAGCTATTTACAAGAAAGCTTTATAAGAGTTTATACATTTTATTTATATGTGTTTATAAATTAATTTACAAGGTTTATAAATCTATTTGTAAGGGCTTATAAATCACCAAATTAACCAATTTTCCATCATTTTTCGGCTTATTAAAGAACATCGTTTTTTACAGTTTTTTTATAAGGCCTTATAAAAAGGTATAATTGAGCATTGAGATGATGATATCAGCAAGGGTGACGGAGTGTCCAACAAGGTAAGTGTTGGAAGCAAGATGTGTGTTCAGAGCCTCAAGCCCCCTTTTCAGCGCAGATATAGTAGCTTCCTCACTATGCATTCATAAAAAGAAAAAAAAAAGATCAAGCTCTTACTGATCTAGTGGAAGAGTGTACCTACAAAGAGAAAAAGAAAGTAAGAAAAGCTTACTGGAACAATGTATGGCATAAAGCCCATTCTAGGGACGAACCAGTTGAAGATGTTTCCATAAATCTCCAATGTGGATAAATCGATCCATTGCTCAAAGTCAAAAGAGAAAACTTTCTCATTTTAAACAACTAGATCTCTTCAGAACTATGTCTAAAAGTCGTAGCAAAGACTAATATCACAAACTCTGCACATGTAATCTCCCTTTCCAATAAGTGTAAGTTTCAAAGTTTCTCGACCTTACATTCACTTATTTAGATCCTATGTAATAACATGCTAAGAATAACCTAATCCAATAAAGATAGAAGTGAGTATAATTCGAGTCAGGTTAAGAAGATAACTCCAACGGTTCGACAAAAACAGAGACAGGAAAATCTCCATCGACGAGCTCAAAGACGTGATCGCAGCTCTCAGTCCCACGGCGTCGCCGGAAGAAACAGCGTTGATTAAACAGCGTTGATGATGAAAGAGTTGGATCTCGACGGTAACGGATATGTGTTGCTGAATGGTTTTGAATGTGGCCAGAGACATCAGCAGCACCTAAAGACACAAATCCTTGTCAAACACTTGTTTTGTGACCAAACAAAGATGAAAAGAGAAACACTAAAAGAAGTGATTTACCTCTCTCAAGAAGCAGCTTTGAACCTGAGTAAGAGAATAAACGAACAGCATTTCTATAGCTTAGCTCCGCAAGCTCTTCGTTCTTCATGTCCAACAACCCTGCTACATACACAAGTACCTGTAACCGTGACTGATTAGAACCTTTAAAATTCCATGGTTATATGAGTTAAAGCAGTAAAGAAGTAACAACAACAAAACATACGGTATGAATATTAGCAGGGTGATCAAGTGTTTCCTTCGGCAACTTCATGGAGCCACCACTGGAAGCATTAGGCTCAAGATCCTGAGATGAGTTTCCTTCTTCGGGCAGAGAAGGATCTCCTTCTTCGGGTGAATCAGTCTCTAGTAAGATCCTATCAGAAGGAACCTACCAAGCAAGATACTGAAATCAAGATTCCATTCCATCAAGAAAAAATGTAATTTGTGCGTAGATAAAATATTGAAATCTTACTGCTTTCAACATCTTCTTGGCTTTCTTCTCACTCATGGACATAAGAATACCAGAGAAGCAGAAATAAGCACCGAGCTTTGCAAACTCAGGAACCATCTCAGCAGAGCCCAAGTACGAGTGAAGGATGAGTCCAGCAGGAAAAGGCCCCACAGATTTGCGTATTCCACAGCATCACACTACATAAGAACACTAAAAAGACTACAAAAAACATTCACTTTTGTTCAGGTACACACAGCAGGAAGATAAAAATTAAGAGAAAACAAAGCCAAGAGCAACTAAGAGTTTATAAATCATTTATAAAAGTTTATAAAACGTTTATGAAAGATTGTAAACAGTTTATAAAGATTTATAAGGAAGATGAGATGAGAAGAATGTATTAAGAAGCCAACTATGTAACTTTTATAAAGCGTTATTAATATGTAATTCTTTGATCGCACAAACCACGTTCTTGTTCAGAGTCCCTCTTCCTTTTTCAAACAGCTCACCAACCTCGCTGATCTTCAAAATCTAGAAGCAAGCCAATCACATATTATTCCTACGCTAATGTAAACGTAATAAAAAAAGTAAGAGAATTAGACAAACATACAACCAAGAAAGAAAAGTGAAGATGAAGTGTTATAGAACAATGTTTATAAAAATTTATAAATTCGATCAATTATATAAACGTGATAATGTTATGCCACAATGACTGAGAGAACACACTTTTCATTGGAAAAAAACTCATCGACATAATCATTTTCATGCTTATTTCCAGCTTTTGCAGCGATAATAGCATGAGCACAAGAAAACTTCTCAACATCAAACACAAAGCATAAAGTTTGTTCATAGATAAATGTTTATAAGAATATGAGAAATACTGAAAATGATAGTACAAAAGCATTATGTTTTTTATAGGTAAATATTTATAAGGTTTTATAAATTTGAGATTTAGAAATTTCATGGGAAAATCTTCGATTTCTTTGAGAAATCACACTAAAGCTAAACAAATAGATCGTCATAGAGATCGTCACTTTTATTTCACCATCGATGTTTCAGTCACCTTTGTTAGCTTTGTCATAGAGATTGTCAGCGTCGTCGGATCTGTCCAGAGAACTCATCAGCGACATCAAATATGGCCGAAGAACTCGTCGGATCTGGCCAGAGAACTCGTCGGCGTTGTCGGATACGGCAGGAGAACTCAGATCTGGCCGGAGAACCTATCAACATCGTCGGATCTGTTCGGAGAACTCCTCAGCGTCGTTGGATCTGGCCGGAAAACTCGTCAATTAGATCGCCGGAGAACTCGTCATTGCCGGAGACTCTTTACGTTGAATCTGAGATTTTAAGAAATCGTGGGGAAGAAGAGATTACTTTTAGGTTTAATTAGTTAGGGGTACAATGGTACATTACCCATTAAAAGTTTAAGGCTAAAGTTGGTTAGTGTAAACATGAAAAGTGGTAGCTTGAAAATGGTATTTTTGACAATTTCCCTACAATGATTATATTAAATATAGTTTATACATATATATATATATATATATATATATATATATATATATATATATATATATCAATCATTAGATATGATAGTAAAAATGCCTAAAAACTTAAATTGATAAATTCATGCTAGTTATATAAACTGCATTTTTTATTTATCTTTTATTTTGCGTCATCTCATTTGGAATAATATGAACTTTTTTGTCACATTTTATACTATCAGCTTTGTATTTGTTCGGTTCAGCTCGGGTTACTCTTCAATTATCGACTAAAATGAAATCGAAAATCCAAAGTAAATGAAATCGATCTTGTTTTTGGCTAGATCCATAACTGAACCGATTTTCTTACTTCGGATCCGGTTCGGATTCGAGATTTATGCCCATACCTAGTTTTCTATATTTGGTTGATGGTGAGGTGTTATAATAATTTGATGCTTTGAACTTTTCTAGGTCGATTTCAATGAATTATATTTTGTGAGCGGTGTTTATGATGATAATTTCAAATAATCATAGGTGTTATATTAACCGCTAGTTTCTTCTTGCTCTGGATTTGTCAAAATTAAAAAGTTATGACTATATCAATTTAACCAATCAAATATATATTGATCGTAAAGATACATTCGAAGTTGGTACAGTGTATTTTTAATCATAAATCTTAGTATTAAGAATTTGAAAATTTTGATATTTATTGTTGTTGAGTAATTTTTTTTTGATAATGTAATTATGTGACCATCTCTATTTGTTAAAAATTTATTTAATGTTTTATTGTGTTATATCGTAATAGGTGATAAATTTATATATTTTGTGTTTGTGTTTTTCAATAATTTGTTTTGTATATAATAGTAAAGCCTCTGATGTAAAGCATATTAAATTTCAATAACTTTACATTTATTATTTTAAGACTAACAGTTTAACGTTATAAATTATATTTTATATTTTATTTGAATTATTTGAATAATATTCTTTGAGATGTTTTGTGTTTCCTCTCCATATTTTGACATTAAGCCATCACTATCTATGTATTTCGTTTACCTTTTTTCGTGTGCTTTGCTTTTCACTCTCACCAAAAAAATATTCACCTCTGTGTGTTTGTTCTTCCTCAGATTGTTTGATATTTGTTATAAATTGAGTTTATAAGTTTTATGTTGTGTGGTTCTAACTCACAGCGTTATAGGTTGTTTCGGTCAATATTGGCTGCTCATTTTCTTACTTAGATTTTTGCTGATGTTAGGAAGTGCATCACCTTAGGTTGGATCATAGTCTAGTCGTCTTTGATGTTGATTTCTTCTTCGTTAGCTTACTGTCGATAATTCTTGTTCGGTTGGTTTTCAAGATCTGGTTTTTGATCATTAGACTTCTATCCTCTATTTCATAGTTTGAGGTTGGCTCCACGATTTGCTGATTTCATCACTGCTTGCGTCTCTAATGGCTCTATATTTTGCCAAATTTGCGATTTCAGGTTTAAAAATATTTTTTTCGTGTATGCTCTGTAGATTTATAATGTTGTCTCTGGTCTCAAGTTTGGGTTTTGGTTTCTTGGTGGTTAACTTTCATCCTCCTTCCTTCAGGTTGTATGGTTACTTCGCCTGCTTTTCTTAGTATAAGTGTGCGAAGTTAGATTCTCAAAATTTTGGTCTTTTTTATCTAGAGTTTTGTGGTTTTCCGCTGGTATGAACGTTTTTTCTGTGCTTGTTTAGTTTGTGAGGTGCTTCGTACAACTTAGCTGGTGGATGCGCTTATGGTGTGTTAAATATTTGTTTTCTTGTTTCATGGCGATTTTGCTTTCTGTTGAATATTCTTGCTCTAATACGCTTTCTTGGTTCTTTGTATTGGTTTTTTTATCGTGTTTCTTTGTATTTGAAAGATGTTTTGTCTAGGAGTTTTTCTTTCTACGATTTTCTGACATCTCCTTGTTATAACCAAAAAATTCTATGATAAAATGAGCTAAATTAATTTTTTTTCTTGATATCGTTTCAGTTTTAAAAATTTAATTAGTTAGTGTGTCTTTGGCATCCTGATTTTTTCTATGAATATAGAGATTTTATGTTTCGATCATGAGTTGGGTTTCTAGTTTATTTTTCTTAACTTGGTCAGTATTAAAATAAGTATATAATTTGCAAATGAAACAATAGAAAATAGTAATAACTAATGAAATAGTGAAGTTTATGTTATTTTTAGTTGTGAATAAATTAAAAATTAAAAAAATATTTATATTATTTTATTTATTATTTTATTCATTTATATTTTGTAATTAATAAAATAGATTATCAAACTTAAAAAGAGATGATTATTGTGAAAATTATTAGATATTTCACAATTAGAAAGTGGTGAACCAAATTATAATATTTAGTAAAAGAAAGATCTAAAATGTAAAAAGATATAATAAGGGGACACATGTCAATAAAACCTCATTCCACATGTCCAAAAAAGAGAGAAAAGTCTATTTTATATATATAGATATGTGTCATCATAGGTTACAAAAAATATGTGTATCATATAATTAATCGTATTTTATACATATCATCAAATAAATAATCAAATAATTAATAATATTTTATATGTACAATAATATAAATAAATACATATTTTATTTTTAAATTTTGATCTGAAATATAAAAACCATACTTTAAGTTGTTGTTTGAAATTGTGCTTTACATTGTATTTTTCTTCTTTATATTGAAAATATTTTTACAATAGTTATTGAAAAATGTTTTAGTAAAAATCATTTTTTGAATATATGTATATTATTGAATAAATTTTTGATATAAATTAATTTTAAATTATTATTTTGATTTGAAATATGTTTATCAAGTAACGTAAGCACATTGCTTTTTAATATAATGTAATGGATTTATAAATTTTTTAAATAGCATAGCCATTAATTTTTTTCTAATATATTAATATCTATGTTTCCAAACAACACTATATTTATTTTTTTTACTATTATCCATGTTTCCAAACAAATCCTAAAGATACTTCTACTTTGATAAGATATATACTAATGCATATTTACTGTAAAATTTTATTCCTTATTATATGATTCCCAAAAGAAAGATCCATAATAAATATTACAAAGAGGAAGGTCAATGTGAGGTTTTAATACATAAGACTGAAGTCATTAAAGCTGTGCTAATGGATTATTTGCTGCAGAAGAAAAGGGAATGCTACCACAGGAAGAGCGTGAAAGACTTCACTTTTCCCTTGCTGATACGAGCCTCGTTCTCAATTATCCAACTTGTGAGATGTCATCACCAAGAATCATAATCCAAGAATTTCTTAGCCATCTAATGTAACATGGATGTTTCATAATCAACATAGCTAGCAGTGATGAGATGATTCTTCAGCTGAGTGAATAACAAAGTGGATATACTTAAAATCAGAAAACTACCGAAAGAATGTGATATGCAGAGGGAGTCAAAGTCTGGTGTTTTGAGAATATTATCGAACCTCAAAACCAGGGGCGGCTTAGAGGGAACGACAAACGGTGCACCGCTCCAGGGCCATGAAATATAAGGGCCCAACAATATTTTTCTTTTTTGCAATTTGGTTGATTTATTTTTGTTTTAAATGAAAATAGTTTAATAAAAAAGTTTATAATAATTTTTTTTGAAACTAAAATTTCTTTACTATATTTTATGATTAGATATATTACAATTTTTTTTTACAAATATATTAAAATTTTGTTAAATTACTTTTAAATATATAAAAATCTAAATTTTAACTAAAAGAATGCAAAAAAAAATTGGCCAAGGGGCCCTCAAAACTCTTGAGCCGGCGCTGCTCAAAACATGTCTTTGATACAGCAGCATGAAAACTTGCAGGAGATAATCTTAGGACAACATCACCCTGCACGCAACACTGAGAAAATAAGTTTTGAGGGATGTGAATTGTAAAGTTTGAAGTTAGGGAGTGACATCAAATTTGATTACTTAAGACACTGATTCTCAGAACTTATGACATCAAATGTAAAATTAAGAGAACATATTTTGAGATAAGAGTGATCCTGCTACTCCTCTTTCTTAATTAAGTATACACACAAAAGTGCCTTTTAAACACTTGCCGAATGGTCCACACATAACAGTGTGACCACCAGGTGCTTGACCACCGGAGAGAACCAACACCAAACTTCAGTTTCTGTGGCGAGAAAGCTGCCCATTGTAGGAACTGTGAAGAGTTCGGTTCAAATTTCTCGCTGCTAATCTCGTCCCTGCATCCGCCTCTCCACGGCTGCTTCTGTTGGTCCGCTGGAATCCCTGTTGCTGTTAGTCTTCCGCTGTTTCTTGTTTGTAGGCTGATTCAAATCTACAACGTCAATAACACGCCACAATGGACTACACGGCAAAGTTCCGGCTTATACTATACTCTCACCATTTTTAAAGTTTTTGCTTCCCAAAATCTAAGCAGGTACACCTCTACCGTGGAAACCGTGGAAGAACAACAGCCAGTCTTCAAAACAGATGAGGCTGCCATTTTACTAAGAAAATAAATTTCTCTCGATAATATATAGGAACTGTGAGGACGATGCTAATGAGATGAAGCCTTACCTTTTTACAGCAGAGAATCACCGACGGGAGTAAGAGGAGGATTCATTGAATACGAGATCGTGGTTTAGTGGGAATGAAGAGTTAAGTTTTGGTTACTGATGTTCAATCAAGTCGACTTGTAACGGTTCATAGTTAAGAAATAGAGACCCAAACGTCATGAACAGACACCGATTTGGTGATTACTCACAAAGCGTCGACGAACACAGAATGACAGAACCGCCATTGTTGGGAGACAGAAGCAGATGTTTGATGAGTCGATGAACCCTAGATACGTGAATCATGAAGAAGATATATCCGAGATGGGCCTAGTAAAAAAATTATGTTTTGTAACTGACTTGCCTGTAGTTAGAGCCCAAAAAAGTTAGATACACGAATAACATCAAAGCCCAACAACCTGCAGTTTAATGAAACGACACGCTCCAAGGGGAGGGGATGCGTATCGACAAGAGAGCGCACGACTTTCCATGCTGGATCCTGTGGAAGACCCTGGAGAGATTAGAACATATTTATATATATAAAGTTTTTTTGATACAGCAAAATCATCCTTTTAATTATTGTATCAAATTCTAGCTTCCTTTCAAATTCTGGCATAAGAAGAAACAAAATCCATTATTGGTACTCGAATAAAAAACATATTTAATTGTTACTGAAAATTTCTTTTGAATCAAATAGCCTTTAAACTGTTAAAAAGAAGGTTTAAAAACTTAAGTTTCAAAAAAAAAGTTTAAGAATTTAACATATTCAATCAAAAAAAGAAGTTTAAGAGACTGAGACCTAGCTTTCGGCCGACAACGTTGGCTCCCACAGCCACGGCGTCGGTCCGGTTTACCGCTCTGTCTTTGATTTCCTTCGTCTTTTGTGTAGATCATTGTTTGTCTAGGGTTTTGAGTTCTTCAAGAGAAGATCTTGATCTTGTTTTCCAGATCTAGAGAGTTGATTGGAGTTATAGAGGTTGCGGATCTTTCTCGGTATGGTCTTGCCGTGGTGTTTTCTGGATCGCTGGTGGTTTGGGTTTCAGTGTCTCCTTCGTCGGCTCATGAAGGGTCCTTCCGCCTTTGGTGGTTGTTTGACGTACTCTCTCTGCTCCGATTGTTGGCCTAGCTCCTCTCTAGTTTGTTGGTGTGCTTTGATTCTTGCTTCTGCTGATGATTTCCCCTTGCTTGGACAGTATGTTTTTCCTTGGTTGCTTGCATCAGAATAAACTCTTTGGTGAACCTCAGTTGTTCCCTTCGGTTAACGGAGTCTCCGGCTCTTTCTTAAGGAAATGGATTTTTAGCTCTGTTCTTGTATGTAAAAAGTTTTACTTACTTGTTTCTTGTAATAATAGGCACTTGATAACAACTCATCGGAAACAAATGACAGATGGAGAAAGATTGGAGATTTACCATGCTCTATTGGAAAAAAAGCATCAATGGAGAATTACAAAAGCATCACACAACAGAGGTCTCTCATTCATTCTCTGTACCTTTTCAAACAGTACAAAAAATTTGGAGGAGGGCCAAAAATACTTCTAGCGGTGAAGGTGTTGATGTATCACATAGGAGAAAAGGTAACTGCGGTAGAGAGAAAATTCATATTGATCTTTTTCGAATTGATGATATTCCACTTTGTCGTCGCAAAACGTTACAATCGTTAGCGGCTTCTTTGGGAGTGAGCTGCACATCACTTTTTGAGATGTCTAAAAGAAGGGCTCATCAAACGTCATACCAATGCTATAAAGCCGTCTTTTAAAGAAGACAATATGAGAGCTCGATTAGATTTTTGTATCTCCATGCTCGACAGTAGCACTATGCTCGACCACCCGAAGTTTGCTACTATGTACGATGTTGTACATAATGACGAGAAGTGGTTTTATGTGACCAGAAAGACAGAGACTTATTATCTTCATCCCATTGAAGATCCGCCGTACCGCAGTTGTCAAAGTAAAGATTATCTTGGGAAGGTGATGTTCTTAGCAGCCATAGCACGTCCACGTTTTGACGAAGAAGGTAATGAGATTTTCTCTGGAAAAATAGGCATTTTCCATTTGCGAAGAATAAAATGAAGTTGGTGTGGAACTGAACTTTAACAAAATAATTGTCTTTACCCAAGAAGCATTTAAGAAGTTCTCGTGAATATAGGGAGAGTATAGCAAAAATCCTAGCCGTCAAGAAAATAAAAGAGAGATTATTTATAGTTTCAAGCCGATGGCCAGAGGTTTTTATAGCTCCGTCATCGGCTTGTTTGATTCGTTTTACTTTTTTTTCTTTAGTTTGATTTACTTTTTCTGGTTATTCAGTTTGTTTGATTGTCAATTTATTTTAAATTTGGCAAAGATTTTTATCGTTTTTTATATGCTTCTTCCAATGGATTTGGAAAGACAAAAATTTGGGTTCAATAAAACCGTTTAGAAAAGGTAATCAACAGATCTACTGCAGATGGTGGCGACGGGTCTTACCTGCTTCAATCATTGATGGTTCTTCATGTGATGGTTATGGAGTTCTTCCTACAAACTATGGTTACTTCAAAAAGCAGCATCAAATTCTATAGAACAATAATCTCTTTGATTCTATTATTATCAATATAGCAATATAAAGAAGTGTCTTGTCTCAGTGAATCCTACTGGAGTATTAAAAAGAGAGAGACAATAGTTCTCAATTCAGTCCGAAGCGCGGTCTTTTTGGATTAATACGAAGATTATCTCCTTTGAGATTCATCTATTACATCCATACGCAAGATGTGTGTTAGTTTACTTTGGATCCCTACTGATGTTACTTTTTTTTCATAGTCTCATTGTTTAGAACTTTTTGCCGAGAAGGCTGAATAATGTAATCCAGTGTTAGAAAAAAAAGTTCTCGTGAATACAAATTGACTGAGTTAATTTTAAATGAAAAGGCATTAATGGTTTACACAAAATCTTTCTTTGTAGAACAAAGAAAAAACCCAAAAATCATATATTTAGGAACGGAGGAAATATATACTATTCGATTTCAATAGGTTTCAGATATAATATAGTACCGTCTTCAACCTAAGTGTATAAAAAAGTTAGTTTAAAAAAAATCAAGTTAAGACATATATAAAAATATACTATAATATATCCATCCTACAAAATTATTTGGTTAAACTAAATTTAATTCAAAAGTTACATTTCAAACTAAATTGGGAGGGAAAGAAGAAAAAGAAAGCAAATGACGGAAAAAGAAAAAACAAAGAAAATGAAGAAGATCAAACGGTTCAAACTGCTTAGGGGCAAGAACTGTAATATTATAGAAATTAAAAAATTTAAAGCAGCTTAATGAGCAAGTTATCTATTTCCTATCGAGTTATGGATTAGGAAGTAGGAAAGTCCATAATGCTTAGAAGTTATCTAAACATCATGTATATTGTTTGTTTAGGACTTTATATTTTTATATATGTGGAGATGTCAAAGTGTGGCATAACATAAGAGCTTTAGCTTCTGAGTGAGTTTCTTAAAACAACGAGAAATTAATAAGAGAGTGATTCTTATTATCATTAAGTTCTTGGTTTGTTATCAAGATTGAGATTCTATATTTGATATCAAAACATTAGGTTAAGAAGAAGACGTTTTAACCTATAGATAATGAGCCACGAGAAGAAAGACGACATTATGACCAAACCAAAAGTGGTCAGGCCATCCTCTTTCAAGTGTCATATGCTTGATGCTGCTAACTACACATTATGGGCCATACGAATGAAGGTGGTATTCAAAGTAAACAAGGTATGGGAAGCAATAGAAATTGGGACCATAGACAAAGATAAAAATAATATGGCACTCGCCCTATTATTCCAATCCATACCCGAAGCTTTAATCCTACAACTTGGTGATCTCAATACTGCAAAAGCTGTGTGGGATGCCATAAAAGCAAGACATGTTGGAGCTGATAGAGTGAAATATGCAAGCTTACAAAACTTGATGGTTGAGTTTGACAGAATCAAGATGAGGGAGTCGGATACGATTGATATGTTTGTGGAAAGCTTTCAGAGATTTCATCAAAATCTATTGCGCTCGGTGAGGTCATTGATGAACCAAAGATGGTGAAGAAATTTCTTCAAAGCTTGCCACGAAAGCGTTACATACATATTATTGCCACCCTTGAGCAAGTTCTTGATCTTAATACTACCAGTTTTGTGGATATTGTTGGGACACTAATAGTTGAAACTCTTTGCTCGGCTATCAAAACGTTCAGGAGTGATAGAGGTAGGGAATTCGCCTCCAAATAGTTATCAACTTTTCTGAAAAAGGTATGGTACTAAAAGACATCTTACTGCACATTATTCACCGCAGAAAAACATAGTGGTGGAGAGCTGCAATATAACGTTGTTGGAGGTGACCAGAAGCATCTTGAAACAGATGAATATGCCAAACTATATACAGAGAGAAGCTGTGATTCATGCTACCTATCTGATTAATCAAATAGCAGTGAGATCACTATCAGTTTCACAAACTTCATAAGAAGTACTACGAGGGAGGAATTCAAATCTCGAGCACCTTCGTATTTTTGGATGCATTTGGTACGCGAGGACAGTTAGTTGAAAGAAACAAGTTAGATGATAAATCAAGAATGCTAGTTCATCTCGCAACCGAACCTGGTTTCAAAGCTTATCATCTTTTGGATCCATCAAAGCGAAGAATAGTCATCATTCGGGATGTAATATTTGATGAAGAAAATTGTTGGAACTGGAATGGAGAGCAAGAAGACAATTCCAGAATGTTTACCCTAAGTTTCGAGAACTTTGGTGAACAAGTTACACAAGAAGATGAAACTTATGTGGGAAATAATGATTCCACTCGAGTGATGAGTAAAACTGAGGATCATATGGAAGATGAGGAAGAAAATATTGAAACGGAGGAAGAAAACGATGAACAGGAACAAGAGGTTCCAAGACGATCATCAGGAACTCAAAAGAAACAAGACTACCTTAGCGAGTATGTTTTCCTTGCCAATGTTCAATTCGAACCCCTACTGATCTTCATTATTGAGGAACATGAGACTTTAGTGAAGCTAGGGATCACAAGGAATAGGCCTGGGAATTAAAATCGTACCCGAGGACCCGAGCCGGTTCCGACCCAAAAAAAACATGTTTGGTCCGGCTTTGGTTATGAGATAAAAACCGAATGGACCCATTTCTTTAATACTCATGGGTAAAGGTTCGGTTTCAGATTTAACTGGTGTCCAATTGAGTACCCGACATTTGCCTCGTGAATAACACTATTCATCTTCATTGTTATTCACGGGTGTCGTTGAAGGCTTGCATACGGCGAAGAACGAAGAGTCCCTAGTCTCTACTCTACCCTCTCTCTCTCGCCGTTTCTTCTTCAATCAAAGAGTCTCTAGGCTCTCCACGCATGGTTGTCTCTAGGGTTGATCTTGCTTCCCTATAAATATGGACAGTGAAGATTGTATGAGTTTATACTCTCATCAATCGAAAACCTTCTCAAATGTAAAGTAAACCCTAATCAACTACAATAGCTTAATCCTTTGTTCTAAAGTAGCTTAATAGTTTTATAAACTTTAATCGATTGATCTTATTTGTCAAAATACATTATTTTCAATTGATTGTTCTTTAGCAAAGTACTTATTTTCATGTGACTCTTGTTGACTATGTTTAATAGATTGCTAAACTAAATCAATTGTATTTTTCTCACAGATGGATTCTTCAGCATTGGTTAATCCAAAGAACAATGGGAAAGACAAAGTCTTTGATCATGAAGAAACACACGAGGAGCTTATAACTCCTGACTCAAGAGGAAAGAGGAAGACTTTTGCAAGTTCAAGTGGAGCTGCTTCTGAGTCAACAAAGGAACCTAAGATCTTGAGCCCAAGGTCTTATGTCTGGGAGCATTACACTCGTACTTAAGAAAACCGAGACAGATGCTTCTGTCACCACTGCAAGAAGAGTTTTGTTTGTGCTTCAAAGTCTGGAACTTCAAACCTTGGGAAGCATCTGACAACTTTCAAATGGTACATGGCATGTGAAACTGCACGAAAGAAGAATCAGACAGTGCTCACCGACGATAGAACAGTGAGGGATACAAAAGTTTCTGAAGATCAAGTCAGAGAGGCAACAAATGAGATGCTCGTGATTGGGCAAATGCCACTTTCATTTGTTGAAAGTGTTGCTTGGAAGCACTCTGCAACAAAATAATCGGTTTCAAATCACACTCTAGGAGGACTGCAACAAGGGACATTGTTCAATTGTATGTCAAAAGAAAAGCGGCTTTGAAAGCTTGGTTCAAGGCTAATAAGCAGCGATTCTCTCTTACAACTGACATATGGTCTGCTCCAACAACAGGTAATGTAACTGTTCTTTTTTGTTTCAATATGTAAGCTTCTTATATATACTTTACTAACTCTTTTTTTGAACTGTAGGTGCGAGCTATATGGTAATCACCGTTCACTTTGTGGATGCTTTTTGGCAGCTAAAGAAGTTGATCATCGGTTTCAAGTACATCACAGATCACAAAGGGCAAACCATTTCAACTGTGCTTCTAAATTGTTTGGCTGAGTGGGGAATAGAGAAGATATTTTGCATCACCATTGATAATGCGACTGCAAATACCTTTGCGCTTAGGAAGTTTCAGGCAAGCTTCTCTTTACTTTCAGATGAAGCGTTTGTTATGAATGGAGAGTTTATGCATATGAGATGCGCAACTCATATAATAAACCTGATCGTTAAAGATGGTTTGGCTGAAGTGAATAACAATGTCTCTGCAATTCATAAATGCAGTTGGGTATGTTAGGTCTTGTACGACTAGGTTAAGGTCATTTGAGCTGAGGGTTGATTCGGGGAAGATGACTAGGGGTAGTTTGCCATTGGATGTTAAAACTATATGTAATTCTACTTACTTGATGTTGTCGAGAGCACTTGAGTTCATGTTAGCCTTCGACAAGATGAAGGCAGAGGACAAGCTTTACAACGACTATTTCATGGAGTTTGACGGTGGAACACAACGGTTGGACCTTCTGGTAGGGTTGACTGGCATGCGATTGAGAGGTTAGTAAGGTTCCTGATTATCTTCTACACTCCACACACTGGTAGTGTTTGCGAGCACTTCTCTGAACTCCTACAAGTGCTACGGCGAGATTGATACAATCCAGAAGAATCTGATGGGGTTAAGTAATTCCATCGACTCTGAATTGAAGTAGAAGGCTGATGATATGCTTCTCAAGTTTGATAAGTACTGGGCTGGTATGAAGATCATCAATAAGATGTTGATTGTGGCAACGGTTTTCGATCCTAGGAAAAAGATGCAGTTTGCAAAAATGTGTTTTGAAAAACTCTGCAGGAAAGATAGTTCAGATGCTGAGGAGATGTATCAGTCACTGGTTGATGTTTTGTGCTACATGTTCAAGGAGTACAGTGCTCGGTTTGACAGATGTGAAGCAGTTCAAGCATCTCAGACAACTCCAGCTGCATCTTTTGGTAGCCAAGAAGCCTCTTTCCAAAGAATCAACTTGATCAACGACGACATGGGGTATGAAAGGATGGATTTGGAGTATGAGGAGTTGGTTGGGGAAATAGAAGATCGAGAGTCTAAGGATGAGTTGGATACTTATCTAAGGGAGAGTGTTGTCAATCCGAGAACCATGGTTGGAGTTGAGTATGATGTTCTGTCTTGGTGGAAGTTCAATGCCATAAAGTTCCCGGTTCTTGCAGAAATTGCAAAAAATGTACTTGCAATGCAAGTCTCGTCAGTTGATTCTGAGAGTGCTTTTAGCACTTCTGGCTGTATCATTGATTCATACCGGAGCTATCTTACTCATTACATGGTTGAAGTGTTGATGTGCCCAGAGCAATGGTTAAAGGCAGACATTTGATGTGGTGATGGCTGGTGACAATGGAGGAAATTCTCAGTGACTTTGAATATGAAGACATGCTTGAGAGAGGTATCTTTTCTTCTCTAAACACATATGTTAATTTTTTTATCTGCTTATCTGTTTACTAATTATATTTATCTATGTCAGAGTTTGATAATCTGAACTTGCAAGAAGATTAAGCAAGTGCGTGGTCCATGTGTTTGTTTCTTTGGTTTCTAGGTAAATTTAAATTCCCACTTTCGGTTATGAACTTTGAAGTTGATAATTGCTTATACAAGTTTGTTTAATTTGTTCTAGGATACTCGGAGTGTGGTGAAGGTTTTTCTGCAGCAGTTGGTTGGATGGTGAAGTTTTTTGTGATGAAGTTTGGATGGTGAAGGATTTTGTTTTCCTTTTTACTTTTGGCTGAGACATTAGTTATCTTTGTTTTTGTGTTTGTTTTGTGTCATTGTTGAACACATTATCTCGGCTTTATGAATGTTGTTGTGTCTTATTTTCACTGAATGTTGTTGTTTTCATTTTAAGTTATGCAATTGCTTAATCTCCGCTTTCTGAATGGAATATGGTTTGTTTTTCAGCTTATAATCTCATCTTTATATTAACTTGTTTATTATGTTATTTGTTAATCTCGGCTTTATGAATGTTGTTGTCTTCATTTTAAGTTATGGAATTGCTTAATTAGTTAGTTGTGTAGTCTAATAACTTCGGATATTTGGATCCAAAAGAGGCAAGTTTGGTTACTTTTGATCTTTTTATCCAGATCCGATCCGATTAAAATGGGTAACCGATAATGTTCGGATTTTTTTTAGTATCCATACCCACCCGGAACTGCGAAGATCTGACTCGAACCCGACCCGACTTTTTAGAATATCCAAATGGGACATTTTTAAGAATCCAAAAAAACTGATACCCAAAATATCTGATCCGAACCCGAACGGGTATCCGAATGCCCAGGCCTACAAGGAATGTGTACTGGCATGTGAAGATGAGATCAAATCCATAATTAAGAAAAATATTCGGGACTTGGCTGAGTTGCTGATGGGAGCTAAATCCATTGGCTTAAATTGGGTGTTTGAGATAAAAATGAATCATGATGGAAGCATAAAAAAATATAAAGCAAGGTTAGTCGCAAAAGGGTAGTACAAAGACATGAAATTGTCAATAAGGAAGTGTTTGCTCATGTCGCACTGATTGAAACCATAAGGTTCATCTTAGCTCTGGCAGCTTAAAATCAGTGGGGAGTTCATCTTCTCGACGTCAAAACATTTTTTCTTCATGGTATACTGGAAGAGGTTGTATATGTAAGACAACCAGAGGAGTTTGAAGTTAAAGGAAGTGAAAACAAAGTATATAAACTTCATCAATCTCTTTATTGACTTAAACAAGCTCCAAGAGCCTGGATATCAAGCTGAACAAGATCCTAAATCAGCTCAACTTTATCAAGTGTTCAAAGGAAGCATCTTTTTGCAAAAGAAAAGAAAATAATCATGTTTTGATGTTGCACCTTATACAGATGATCTTTTTGTCACCGTTGATAAAGAGCTGAGCAACAAGCTACCCTTAACCGCTCTGGGGAGTTGGCTGATAAAGATGGACAGTACGATTGAGTTTAAAGAAGAGATGATCACAAAGTTTGAGATGAGTGATCTTGGTAAGTGAACTTACTATTTTGGTATTGAAGTGCTTTAACACAACAATGGTATAACCCTAAAGCAAGAAAGATATGCGGCCAAGATCCTTGAAGAAGCAGGAATGGGAGAGTGAAATGCTTGCTAGGTACCAATGGAGTTAAACCTAAAGCTATCAAAAGGACAAAACGAGAAGAGGGTCAGCGAGAAGAATATAAATGAAGCATTGGTTGTCTTCGGTATCTTCTTCATACTCGTCCGGACCTTTCTTTTGTGGTAGGAATGCTCAGCCGGTACATGCAAGGGCCAAGAGAGTCTCATAATTGCACTATTAAAAAGGTCCTTTGGTAGCTACGTGGAACTGTCTCTTATGGATTGTCATACGAGCGAACAAATGGTATGAATTTGATCGGTTATAGTGATAGTAGCCATAACCTTGATGCAGACGATGGGAGAAGTACAACAGGTCATTTTTTCTATCTTGAAAGATGTCCCATCACTTGGTGCTCACCAAAACAAGAGACTGTAACACTTTCATCCTGCGAAGCCGAGTTTATGGCAGCCACAGAAGCAGCAGAAACAGCAATTTACCTCCAAGAACTTCCTAATGAAGTAGTCAGGAAAAGGATGTGAAAAAGTAACTAATTGAATCGACAAAAAAAATCATCTATAACACTTAACAAGAATTCAGTATAGGTCGAAGCAAACACATTCACAGGAGGTTTCTCTTCATTCGAGAGTGTGTGGAGAATGAGCAAGTAGAAGTGGAACATGTACTAGGAGCAGAGCAAAAGGCTGACATACTAACAAATTCACTTAGAAAATTGAAGTTTAAAGAGATGAGAAGCTTCATTGGAGTTCAAGATGTGAAAGAAAGAGATATCAAGCCTTAAGGAGAAGAATTTTGGATTAAGCTTGAAGTGACGTAAAGAGCAAACTATCTATTTCCTACCAAATTATTGATTAGGAAATAGAAAACTCCATGATGTTTAGGAGTTATCTAAACGTCATATATCTAGTGTATTTAAGGTTCCAATTGGTAACCAGAGAATGAAACGGAACAATGTATTCCTTATCATTCCTAATTTCTTAAACCATTTATAAAGAACATTTTTTTTTCTTTTCGTTCTTTTATTTTAAATCGGGTCTCGGATCGTGTTCGGTACTTAAAAAATATCCGGTCGAATGAGCTTATTAATTTGATCGGGTACCGGTTCGGTTACGTTTAAAATCCGAGAACCATTCGGATATCCGAGTTGCACAAACCCTAGCTAATACTCTAACGACATAGAGTTAATGTCATTACCACGCCTAACCACGCCTCTCTCCACGCCTTCGGCAAATTTTGATTTCCAAAATCAAAACCTCTCTTGATTATCGTATTAGCCGTTTCTTCTTTCCGACACAGTCACAACCTTTGTGATTTCTGATGCCCTACGGATGCTCCTTTGATCTGCATATAAAAGGAGCAGACTTGTAGAGGAGATGACTATCCGATTCCAATCTCAAAATCAATCTCTTTCATCGGCTTCTGGTTCATCGAGAAATATATCTCAAGTAAGAATCTAGTTATGGTCTTTATCACTTCAAATCGATTTGTATTTTCAGAGCTGTGATTGATGAAAGTTCACTTCAAAGTTGGTCTCGTAGGTGTATCATCCATCCATCTCTGACATTTTTTGATTTTTTTCTTCTAGTAGAACTAGAATTATGATCGAAATCAATTTTTTTATAGAGAGTTTAATAGTTTTTTTTTAAAAAAAAAAACGTTTTATAGATCATCTTATTATTCATATGTGCTTGTACTCTAGTCTTGTCTTATTGACGTTCTTAACCGTTTTATTTATTTATTTTGTAGATGGATTCATCACCATTGCCGGAGAACATTGACTCTGAGACAGAGAATGGAATTGAAGAAACCCAAGAGCAGATAGCACGCCGTGATAGGACAGGCAAAAGGAAGGTTTTTTTCACGAGGTAGCTCTCATCCAGCAGCAGCAGCAAAAAAGCAGTTTAGCACAAGATCAGACGTCTGGGAACACTACACAAGATCAGAGGAAGACCGTGACAGATGCAGATGCAACCATTGTCAGCGTAACTTCGGCTGTGCGTCTTCTAAAGGAACTTCCAACCTTAGGAAGCATCTCCTGTCATGCAAGTCTCACCTGGCGTGGAAACAGAGCCAAGCTCCTGGTTCGACTGTGATTACCAATGATGGAGGTCTGACTACTGCAAAAGTTTCTGAAGCTGTGTTTAGAGAGGCGACTAATGAGCTGCTGGTGATGGGTCAGTTGCCACTTTCTTTCACTGAAAGTGTTGCTTGGAGACACTTCTGCGATCGGGCTTCTCTCTACAAACCTCATTCCCGAAGGACTGCATCCAGGGACATTGTCCAGATGTATGTGAGAAAGAAGGAGGCTCTGAAGAATTGGTTTAAAGTCAGTAAGCAGAGAGTCTCACTTACCACAGACATTTGGACAGCAAATCCTACAGGAGCGAGCTACATGGTGGTTACTGCTCACTTTGTCGATGATAGTTGGCAACTAAGGAAGCTTGTAATTGGGTTTAAGCATGTGTGTGATCACCGAGGCCAGATGATTGCTACTATTCTTCTGGAGTGTTTGGCTGAATGGTCTATACAGAAGGTGTTCACCATCACAGTTGACAATGCAACAGCCAACACATCTGCCCTTCAGAAGTTTCACAGAGATTTCATCTTGCTTGGCGATGAAGCATTGGTGTTGGATGGTAACTTCATGCATATGCGGTGTGCAGCTCACATCATCAACCTGGTTGTGAGATGCTATGCAGAACGTTGATGGGAATGTGGAAGCAATACGTAATGCTGTGCAGTATGTGAGGTCTTTTACTCAGAGGCAGAAGTCATTTGAGCTGAGAGTTGAGACGGGAAAGATGAGTCGAGGCAGTCTTCCTTTGGACGTCAAAACAAGTTGGAATTCAACTTATCTCATGCTTCAGAGAGCTATCAAGTTCAAGGTGGCTTTTGATAAAATGGAACAAGAAGACAGGTTCTACAATGACTTCTTTAATGAAGTTGAGAACGGGAACAAGAGGATTGGACCGCCTGCTACTATTGATTGGAATGCAGTGGAGAGGTTAGTAAAGTTTCTTATCATCTTCTACAACTCTACATTAGTTGTCTCAGCTTCCACATCCGTCTGTGCGCATAAGTGTTATGGTGAGATAGTCACGATAGAGAGTAATCTGGTGAGGCTTAGTCAGAGTTTAGATAAGGAGTTGAAAAACAAGGCTGATGGTATGAAGGGAAAGTTTGATAAGTATTGGGGTGGCATGAAGAATGTCAACAAGATGCTTATTGTTGCTACTGTCTTCGATCCCACTAAGAAGATGCATTTTGCGAAGCTGTGTTTTGAGAAGCTCTACGGGAAAGACACACCTGAGGCTAAGGCGATGTATCTGTCAGTTTACACTATCTTGAGTGATATGTTCACAGAGTATAGTGTTAGATTGAGGAGAGAGTAAACTGTTGCGCCTTCATCACAGTCTACTCAAACCTCATCATCAAATGGAGTTGATCAAGATCAGGAGCAAGTGTTAGGAGAAGACAATGAAGAAGCTATGGATTTGGTTGATGATCTCAGTTATGAAAGGATGGATATTGCTTACACTGCAATGGTGGCTGAGACAGGAGTTGAAGAAGCAAGGGATGAGTTAGAGTTGTATTTGAAAGAGAAGGTGGAGAATCCCAAAAACTTTCTTGGAACTGAGTATGATGTGTTGTCTTGGTGGAGGCTTAATTGTCAGAGGTATCCGACCTTAGCAGAGATGGCCAGAGATGTATTGGCAATGCAAGTTTCCTCTGTTGCATCTGAGAGTGCTTTCAGCACAAGTGGTCGACTTATTGATCCATTTAGGAGCTGCTTGACACACTACGTGATTGAAGTCTTGATGTGCACAGATCAATGGATGAAGGGCAATACCAATCCATGTGAGAAACGTGTGACCAATGCTCAAATGCTAACTGAGGTTGAGCTCCATGACAAGCTAGAGAGAGTTACATTCTCCTTTTCTTATACTGGTTTCTACTTCTTATTTTACACTTCAACTTGTAGTAACACAAACTTGTAATATGTGTAGAGTTTGACACTCTCAACCTGTCTTAGAAGAATGTGCAAGTCGAAGAAGATGGAGATCAAGGGGAAGAGAAGAAGGTGGTCTGATGATCTTGCTGTTGTTGCTGTGTTTTATTTTTTTTTAAACTTGAACTTGCTAAGTTGATTTGGCATTTTACTCGGTTGATCTGAGTCGGAAGTTATGTTTCTTTTTCTCGGCTGCTATGTTTTTTTTTTCATTTTCAGAATGCTATGTATTTGGATGTTATATTATCTTTTGAATTTGGAGTTTAAGTGTTTAACATTGGTTTGGTTTTTACAAAATGCTTATGCTATGCTTATATTTGACACTTTGTTTTCAGTTTATGCTATGTTTATGTTTTCAGTTTGATTCGGTTAACTTATGGTTATGTTATATATTGAATATGGTCGGTATTCAAATATATTCGGTTCCTTTACAAAATTCTCGGTTCTGTTGGATATATTATGGTGTTTCATACACTATGAACAGAACATATTTTCGGATTTTTGGATACTTTGGATATAACCGGATCCGACATGTAGCGATCCGTAATAGAACCGAATTTCAAAATTATCCGAACGGTACCAATTTATGTATAACTGAAATCCGAAAGAACCGACCCGGACCCGAACCGGTAATCCGAATACCCAGGCCCAGCGATATTGGTAAGTGAACTTACTATTTTGGTATTGAAGTGCTTTAACACAACAATGGTATAACCCTAAAGCAAGAAAGATATGCGGCCAAGATCCTTGAAGAAGCAGGAATGGGAGAGTGAAATGCTTGCTAGGTACCAATGGAGTTAAACCTAAAGCTAGCAAAAGGACAAAACGAGAAGAGGGTCAGCGAGAAGAATATAAACGAAGCATTGGTTGTCTTCGGTATCTTCTTCATACTCGTCCAGACCTTTCTTTTGTGGTAGGAATGCTCAGCCGGTACATGCAACGGCCAAGAGAGTCTCATAATTGCACTGTTAAAAAGGTCCTTTGGTAGCTTCGTGGAACTGTCTCTTATGGATTGTCATACGAGCGAACAAATGGTATGAGTTTGATCGGTTATAGTGATAGTAGCCATAACCTTGATGCAGACGATGGGAGAAGTACAACAGGTCATTTTTTCTATCTTGAAAGATGTCCCATCACTTGGTGCTCACCAAAACAAGATACTGTAACACTTTCATCCTGCGAAGCCGAGTTTATGGCAGCCACAGAAGCAGCAGAACCAGCAATTTAGCTCCAAGAACTTCCCAATGAAGTAGTCAGGAAAAGGATGTGAGAAAGTAACTATTTGAATCGACAAAAAAATCAGCTATAACACTTAACAAGAATCCAGTATAGGTCGAAGCAAACACATTCACAGGAGGTTTCGCTTCATTCGAGAGTGTATGGAGAATGAGCTAGTAGAAGTGGAACATGTTCTAGGAACAGAGCAAAATGCTGACATACTAAAAAAATCACTTATAAAATTGAAGTTTAAAGAGATGAGAAGCTTCATTGGAGTTCAAGATGTGAAAGAAAGAGATATCAAGCCTTAAGGAGAAGAATTTTGGATTAATCTTGAAGTAAATTAAGGAGCAAACTATCTATTTCCTACCGGACTATTGATTAGGAAATAGAAAAGTCCATGATGTTTAGGAGTTATCTATACGTCATATATCTGGTGTGTTTAAGGTTCCAATTGGTAACCAGGGAATGAAAGGGAACAATATATTCCTTATCATTCCTAATTTTTTAAACCATTTATAAAGAACATTTTTTTCTTTTCGTTATTTCTTATTCTTTTTATCTTAGTGGAATATAGAACAATTTTTTTCCTAACCAAAATTGATAAGGAATAATATTCCTCTTCATTTCTATAACTTTATTCCTCTGTTTATTTTTCTTACTAATTCCTCGTGTTTTTATGATGGTTACTAGTTAGACCATAAGATTTTATATTCTTATATATATGGAGATGCCAAAGTGTGGCATAACATAAAAGTTTTGAGATAGTTTTTGAGTGAATTTTCTACAACATTGAGAGATTAATAAGAGAGTGATTCTTATTATCATTGAGCTCTTAGTTTGTTATCAAGACTGAGATTCAGTAATAGTATGGTGCAAAACAGCTCTAAATTCCAAGCTTTTAGCCATTAACACAGAAGAGACATAGTCATGTATAAGAGAACCTTTGTCAATTTCCAATAGAGACTGATCAGTGAAGATACAACCGAGTCCAACACTCTTTTTGTCCAATATCCATGCTGCATTTGTGTTGCAGAACGACATTAGTGGCATAATTTCTAGAGGATGATTTGACTGGATGTGAATATATGGTCGTATCAAATATAAATATTGGACTTTAGACCATTATAAAACTTAGACAATTATATATATATATATATATATATATATATATATATTGGGGGCAATAAGACAGAAAAAAGCAGAGAATAAATGATCAAACTTTGATTGTTGTAGGTGTACATCACAATTTTTCACCTTGATGGTTATTTGAGTTGGTAACCTGAATATGTGTGAACTATATACTTGGATAATGATTGAATCACACACGAGTTCACTTTCTTCAAAGAGCATTTCGACTCTATTCCAATCATTGGGTTACACGAAATCTCTTTGTAGGACAAGACAATCAAAGTCTCATTCTTGTTCTAGGTTAAGATACAAGAGAAACAAATAAAGCTTTAGTGCTTATATGTGTTTTTTCAAAGATCTTTGATGATCTTTGAACAATGAATCTATATATCTCTCTCTAAATAACAATGAACTTCTCTCTTTGTACAAGTTGTACAAGTTCTGATTGAACTTATGATTTTCCATTGCCTACAACTTTTTATATAGAGTACTAAAGGTTGCAATGGTTAGCACCAATAGTTTCAATGGTTAGCCAAAAGTTACAACCCTTAATACCAATAGTTGCATTGGTTAGTCAAAAGTCACAATGGTTCATCACCAAAAGCTTTAATCATCTACGGTTGCAATGATTCATCACCAAAGGTTGCAATGGTTAGCACCAATAGTTTCAATGGTTAGCCAAAAGTTACAACCCTTAATACCAATAGTTGCATTGGTTAGTCAAACATTGCAATTGTTTAGAACCAAAAGCTTTAATCATCTACGGTTGCAATGATTCATCACCAAAGGTTGCAACGGTTCATCGTTAATAGTTACAATCACAAACAGTTGCCTTTTTCGTCTAAACAATTGCAATGTTTCACTTTAATAGTTACAAGTATTCATTTAAATATCCAACACACATGATCTAACATATTCTCTATGGTTTTTCTAACAAATTTTAAATAATTTATATGGATACGCAGACCCCATACTATATAACTTGGTTTCGCCCTTGATTAAGACCACTCTCCAGCTGTTGATATGTCTTATATAAGATTGAGCTTGGAAAGGATATTCATGTTCTCGAAGAGAATTTACTTTCTAGAGTTCCAAATAGCCCAAACAACCCATGGGAAGAAATTAGTTCATGTACTGACTGGAGGTAGGTTAATTTTCAGATGTGGTGTGTGTCTAGCTCCTTACTGAACGATTCAACAAAGCTTGAGTCGAAGAGCCATGGAATCAAGTTGAAACTTGTTTAGCAAAATAGCTGTGGCGGAAGAGGTATAACATGGTTTTTATACCGCCGCACTAGATGCAGTTTGTGTTATTAGTTATTACACCTCGTTTCTGAAGATTTTCACCACATTAAGTGTGTGATTGGATACTCACAAAGTAAAATTGTGGAAACATTTGAGGTGGAAAAGAGAGGAAAATAAATTTTATAAACTGGAGTAAAAGTTTCCACTTGTTTAAAGTAGAGGAAAAAATTACTCTAGTCTTATTAGTTTCTCTCCACTTTCTAGAGTCAATGGGCTGAAAACCTTTTTTAATTGATTTGTAAAAATAAGTTGAAGAGTAAAAACTAAAATTGGAGTAAAGATTTACTTCCAAAAGTACATCCAATCACACTCTAAATAACTTCCCAAAAGAAATGTTGAACTTTAGAGAGGAGTCGAGTATTCTAAGATTAATTAAATATATTAAAAATAATATTAATTTCATTCCACCAAAATATATTTTTCATTTTCCCACATATATTAAAAATTTTATCATAAATGTATTATTTTATTATCAAATTTCAAGTAAATTGAATTAATAGTACCTCAATAAATTCAGTTATTGTTTTTCAAAAATCACTGTTTAATTATTAGTACTACATAATAAAATTATAAAAACATACAAAAATCTATTTTTAAAACATTTTTTCTTAAAACCATTTTTTATAACACTGATTTATTATGACATAACATTTATGAGAAAGATTACATAAACGATTCGACAATTGATAATATTACATGTCTTATGAGAATCTACATCTAACTGCATCATGTGAGTCATCCTATGAAGATCCACTTCTGGCCAGATTTACTTGCATCATGTTGAAGATTCCTTGTAAACATTTCTTATGTAGTCTTCAGTGATAAATTGCTATTTCCAGGACTTGAAACTTATATTTTCTATAATCTGTAAAAAAAATACATAGTCTGAGATTCGAACCTCATATTTGGGCGTAGAAGTCGTTAAACCGTAATCAGTAGTCTACAGTACTTCCACGTAGCAATATTACTTCCAAAGCATTTATCCGCCGAACAAAATTAGTAATAACTACAGTCGACTTGCCAAGTTTTGTACGTCCGAAAAAATGATGTCATATTAAATGGATCGGTGAATGTGTATCTAGATAGAGTATTTGATACTATCCAGAAACTTTTAACTAGAATATTAGTATCAAATTGGTGGGAAAATGAGCATTTAAATCTTCAACTATTTGAAATCAGCGATTTTAATACCGAACTATCAATTGCATGATTTTATTCTCCAACTAATATTTGACTTGGCAAATTAGTGACTAAAAAAAGTCAACTGTGAAGTCATAAGTGATTCTGATTAGTTTTATATCAATTGTCCTCATTGTCCAAATCAAACCATAACTTTGAATGATAACAATTTCTGACGATAGAAAATATGATTACTAGTGATATTTTTTCCGTGATTGCACCGGATTTTCTCTCTTATCACCGGAAACCGTCTTTTCTGTCACCATAAATTGTCTTCACTCGAAATTAAGGATCTGAATTTAGAGATTTCGAGTTTTCAAGTCCAATGACGAAGATAATTGATATAAAACTAATGTGAATCATTTATAACTACATGATTTACTTTTTAGTCACTATTTTACCAAGTCAACTATTAGTTGAAGAATAAAATCATGCGTAAATGATAGATAGATTGATTCACTTTCTAATCAGTCCCATGCATGAGTTACAATGATCAGTCTTTTATTGTAGAGGGAAACTCACTCGAGCAAGATGAAAAAAAAGAGAAGTTGCAAACTAAACACATTACGGGTTGTAGAGACTCAGTAGAGATGGTAACCACGGCTAGTTGACGACCTAGAGTCGCTGGCTTGGACTGTGGTTGACGTTGTAGGTAACCACATCTCACGCATAGGTTCACCTGCTGGGTAAGTAACGAGCTCCCGGATGTTCATCGGTTGGATCACATTTGGATCGGCTCCAAAAATAAGATGACCAAAACTTTCTTGTGCCTTTTCGGTATTGTGACGACCATCGAAGAATAAGTAAGATCGTTGGTACGAGCATAGCTTGGAGTGCACGTTAGGTAAACCGCAACCGTAAGCAGTGTGTGTCCCAATACCGCAGCACGACACATTCGTTGCTAAAAATCCTATAGCAATATAAAATATTTTAATGGTTTCGTATAGTATTCACTTGGTCTATGAGCTTAAATCTAAAATGTATAAATAAATAGTTGTAATTAACCAACTCACTGTAGCTTAAGCTCCTCTGCGGCGTGATCCTACGAAGAATAACATTGTAGAAGTCGAAGACAGTGAACTGGAAACCAGGAGAAGTTATAGCCATTTCGTTCAACATCGGTCCGATTTTTTCGTTATGTTGTATAGCCAGATTGTTGAGAGGTTCATAACACTGTTCCATTCCAGTTCTGTAGTCTTGTCTGACAATCGGGAAGCAACCCAATGGTGCTAGGGTTTGGATCATGAACTTTCTAGCTCCTGATGCGTACAAGAAGCTGATATCATTCTTTAACTGGTTGGTCACGGAAGTGACGAAAGCTTGTTGAGCAGATGCATCGGCGTTAGGGTTGTTCTTGGTGAAATTCAAGTAGTCGTTAGCACCAATGTAAATCATAAACAATGACCGGTTGATGAAGTCGTCATTCCAGTTTGCTGCTTTCATTTCATTGAACTTCGTAATTTGTTGATACAGAGTCAACTAATAAAAAAAATCTAGTTAATATTACGAATCTTATTTTTTTCAAGTAATTAAGAGATTGTTATGTTTTGATGAATAAAAAACAAAAGGGAGTCAAATCCTCCTACTTCCAGATCTTTGCAGGATCCCCAAACTGTTAGTGATTATTGTTTGGGTCTCAAATGTACTAAAGACTAATATATGTTTACTAACTGTTTCAGACCTTGAATCTCAGGGTCTCATTTTGATAAAACCGGACCAAAAGACAAACTTTTTATTTTTGCTTCAATATAAATAAAATGTTGGTCACTTTATATTATTATATAAATATAAAAACGAATTGACTTACAGATTGAACCGGAGCTCCGAGAAGAGTAGCATCAGCGACGGCGAAACTAGCTCCACGTGAGACATTGACGCCTAGTTTAAGCGCAGCAGGGATTGGGATAGGAATTCCCATGAATGTTGCTGCATATTGTATTTTTATTATTTTAGTTTTATCATATATTTTTAATAATTTCTCGTGAATATCAAGTATATACACAAATAACATATATTTCATGGGTGAAAGGAATGAGCGACGACACGAAACACAGATCCTTCTCCAACGATAGGATTAAAGAAACATCTTGACAAAAAAAATACGAAACAAGTTGAGCACAATTCGTCCACATGGGATAAAGCTTACAAAGGAGGTTTTGCCGTCTGGTTTTGCTTCGGGAGCAAACAATTAGGAAACTAGTTTATTCTTTATTTCATTATTCTTTAGAATATAACATTCTTCTCAAATAAAGAAAGTACTATATATATATATATATATATATATATATGTAACACAGTTTTTTGTGTGAATATAGTTTTCACATTCGTCATTATAAACAAAATTATTCGATGCATGGGTGTTTGTTAAAGTTGATACTCCATATAGCAGCTGAAAGCCTCAAAAAAAGTATGCACTAATTATTGACTTTTATTTAGTGGTAAAAGTAATAATAGTTAACGTTAGATTTAGGTCTATGATTATGTGGATAAAGTTTTCTATACGTACCGACGAAGTCAGGAGCGATGAAACCATCGGAGAATTTGCCGTTAGGGTCATCTCTGGATTTACCGTACGGCCAGAAACCTTGAGCAACGTTTACTTGGGTGAGAGTCTGTTTGTTTCCGGCGTCGAAGTTGGAGTCACCGAACGTGAACAAAGCCACCGCCGGGATACTTTGTCCGCAGACGGTGAGCGGGTTCTGGAACAGTGAGAATACCAAGGATAACCCTAGAACACTCGCTAAAGTACACTTGCCTGCCATCGTATAGTGAGTATTTGCTTTTGTGCTTAGTCCATAGACCGGGACGTTGTATTTATATTGCAAGAATATTGTTTTCTAATAGTAACGTCTCCAGTGAGGCTTATATTTTTAATACAAGTATACAATTATGCTTTGATAGAGTGAATTGAGTAAACTATCATTGACCAACGAAATATTTTTTTTTCTCTATGATATTTTGCATTGTAAGAACTGCCATCGTATAGTGAGTAAACTATGCACTTGTTTCTCTATTAATCATTTGTCTGATCCAATAACATAAACATTTGGTTTATTCTCTCAGCCAATATCCCTCTTTCATCATGGTACATCTTACATGTACCTTTCTGTCTGATGATTTCCGCATTCTTTTATTGGAATTGACCAAGACTCATGAGATTGTTCTTGAGTTTTGGTATGTAGTAGTTGTAGTACACATCACTTATCGTGTAAGGTGTGTTGTTTAATGTCAAACTCCCATTTCTTTCCAACAGCCTCCATGAATGGGTTGTTTCCTAGATTGTTTCCTAGATTGATTCAGTGCCAATCATGTCTTTTAAGCATCACGAGTCTAAGAACCATGCTCCTTCCTCATGTGGAGAATTACAACTTCATTGATTGGAGGCTGCAGCCTCATGTGGAGAGCTATGACTTCATTTAATCTGTAGAGGATAAGTTTTGACAATAAATCCAATGACATCATTCTTTATCTCCTTGGAACGTACAACTAGATGGTGTTGTTCTTTTCGAGCAATACAAAAATATACCAAACTTAGATCCAGAAGCGGGTCTTCATAGATGATCTGGGAGCGACTATTGCTGAAACGAGCTTCATCTGGACCACACAAACACGGTCATGACCTATTGAGATTTTGGAGTTCTTTCTACAGCCTGGACAGTCGTCCATAGTATTCGAGAATGGTTGTATGTTCTGTCTAGAATTTGTGATCTCATCTTCAAGTAAATGTTGCCCACGCTGACGGAGAACCTGCGTTTGAGAGAAATCCAAATCTTGGAAGCATCAAAGACATGTGCCACGGTAAATCGTCTAACTGGATCGATGGACGTTCGAAACTAGCCAATATATCATGGAGTTTGCGGTGATACAGCGAAATTAATCGAGATTCATGGCCGGTTTAGCTATCGAGCCGTTGATAAACTGGATCTTTTGTTTTGCCAACTATATTGCCGATCCAGGACAGTTATCACCATGAAGAATAACCATAGTGATAAAAGCACCCAGTTTACCGGATGTGTAAGTGTAAAGAAAAGTAGACTCGGATGACAAGCTTTTCTTAACACTCGAAGCTTCGTCCAAACATGTTTTCCTAAGAACGAGGTGAAGATGAACAATAATTTATGGATTAAGTCAGAGTTGATTGCTCTGATACCATGAAATTATTAGAAAAGCTTGATTTGATTGAATGATTGAGTAAAGTATCTATACAAGGTAATGACACAGTTCCAACAGAAATATATAATGGAGTATGCTGATAATCACAGTATGAAATATATCTTATCCTAGCTAATATGTTTCTGTGTCCGGCTGATTATTTCTTCGGCTAGTTTTTTTTCTTAACGCAAATGATTATTCTATTACTCAAGCTTGTATTACTCAAGCTTGAAGTGGTCTGGATAACAAAACCGTAATAGAACAACTAATAAAAAGTAATTTCCTATGAAAAGATCTAGATGTTTTAGCTTAAAAATATGAAATCTGATTGCGTGTTCGAAGAACATAGGAAAATATGAAATCTGGGAAGCATATCAGTAGCGCCTCTATCATCTCCAATTCCGTTGCAAAGCTTAGCCAAGTATGAGGTTCCTTAATCATACCAATCAGCTCCTTGCAGTCTGTCCCGAAGCTTTGGCATGTCGATTTTTGAAGCATATTCTTCATCGTCCATCGTAGTGCTTCTACTTCCGAGTGTAAAGTTGATTCTCGTCTCGGGAAATTTCGTGTCCCCAATAGTTGAGTGTGCCAACCACTGTCCATCCATGCCCATCCACATCCACTGAATTGTGTATCCGCTGTCCAGGATCTGTCTAGCAAGCATATATTACCCAAGTTTATGACTTGGGGCTCCTCATTATTGTTCTCTTGTTCCACCGGTGGTAAGACCTCATTTGCATTAAACCATGTCTGATATTCACTTTCAGCATATTGTGCTAGTTCCAGAGGATCTCTATCTATCCCCCTGAATAATTTGTCATTTCGAGCCATCCAAATATATCATATTATCCAGATATTTACAATTCTTTTTATTTACAATTTTGTATGGTGAAAATAAAAACACATATTGAAATATAAAAAGTATATTATAGGGACCTCTATAGTATATCAGAAAATATGATAATAATTGATAGAAACTAATGCAAAAAGTTAAAATTGAAACATGGATAAAAGTATGTCAAGAAGAAAAAAAAGTAATGACTTCTGTTATTAATAAAAATTGGAAATCCATTATATTATAAAAACTATCTACTTGGATCAGTTTTAAAATATAAAAAATGGATTAATCTAATTACCTAAAAATATTTTTGTCTATAATAATTAGGGCTGTTCAATATGGTAAAACCGAACCGTACCAAACCGAAACGAACTGAAATAGACAATATGGTTTTGATTTGATATATACCATACAAACCAAATGGATGTAGTTTTATAAAAACCGTTGGATTTGGATATGGTACGGTATATAATCGATAAAACCGAATAAAACCGATCAAAATAAAAACATGTAAATATGTATATATTTAATAACGGCGCATGAAAATCATAAGTTAATTTATTTGCTAATATCTCTTACCATATTTTTTACGGTAATAAAGAAGTTCTGATTTGTAAAGCACTTAAATTATAATTAAATAACAATTCATTGCAACCAATGTTTCTTATTTGCTTAGTTTTTTTATTTTTGCTTTATTTTAGCATTGATGAAATTGAAATAAAGATTATAAATTTTATGGACAACGATTGGTGAAAAAATTTCACAATTGTTTTATCTATAAACAAACAGAGTTTCATATTCAATCGAAAAATATGACTTTAATTCTAGATTTGATTATTATTAGATGGTAGAAGCGTTTTTTATTTCTTTTTGTTCTTTTATTTTAAAATCTTAATATTTTTTAATAAATAATTTTGTTGATAAAATGAATTTAAAATTCTTATAGTATGATTCCAAACTAAAGAATTATGTGTTTTGGTATAAAACCAAATTAACCGAAACCCGACGGTATATAAACCGAACCGAACCGAAGTAAATATGGATTTAGAATTGTAGTTGTATTTTACTAACCGAAAAACAGAAAACCGAAAAAACCGAACCGAAACCGAATCGATATCCGGATTGAACACCCCTAATAATAATCATAAAATAAAATTTAAATTTTTATATAAATATTTCAAATCAAAATAATAATTTAAACTTGATTTATATTAAAAATTGATTTAACATATGCATCTAATCAAAATTTTATTTATACTTTTCAATAACCATTATTAAAAAAACTGTTTTCAATATATATACAAAATACAACAAGAAGACCAATTTCATATACCAATTTAAATTATGATTTTAATATTTCACATTAAATTTTAAGAATATAATATATGTGATTATTTATAAGATCTTTCATGTTATTAATTATTTGAAAGCATTTATTAAATTAAACCTCAAAATAAAATCAAATCAACAAAATCATGATACAGGTCTGAATTATCTCAACTCCTTAAAAAATAGTTTTATTTAAAATAAAAACTAAATCACATAAACTAAATTTGATAAAATTATAGAATTTTTTTTGAAATGCACAAATGAATTTTTCAATACAGTGAGTGTTGAATATATAAAATATTTTATTTGAATTAAAAAAAATCAGTGTAAAATAAGTTTAACTTTGGGTTAAATAAATAAAATTATATAACGGGTTATAATATTTAGAGTCTTCAAAAATTTAGTCATATTTAAAAAAAAAATCATAGAAGTAATTTAAGAAAAAAATCATAAAAATTAAAATATATAATTTATCAAAAATCATAATTTTGTTACGTAAAATAATTTTTTAACAAAAAAATATATTTTTCCTTTTTAAGAGCGGAAAATTTAGTTGAATTATTATATTTCTTCGGCGATGGCTTTAACTGGAAGTCTGGAACGCACTTCTAGCAAAAATATAGTGGCGTAAACTTGTTTTGTACTGACTAATTCTATTTTTTTATAAATCAAGTGGAAAATGTTTTTAGCGTACGAAGGAACGCTAAAGAAGAGTAAAAATAAGTTAATATGTCAACAAGATATTTTTATTCCAATTTGCACCTTTTTATTTCCTCTTTTTCAATTTTCCCCCACTCTTTCAGTCAATTATATACCAAACTTAGCGTCTACTAACCGAGTGTTTATAGCCTAATGGTAAAATACTCAAAATTGTGAATTCTGCTATCTAGGTTCGATTTTCGGTTACCGTCCATTAAAATATAGTGAATAAGACAATTTCCCTGGTGACAATCAAAAAAGAAACTTAGTGTCTATTGTTATAAAACAAAATGAAACATGTCCAACTTCCAAGTAATAGGCTCAGATCCATTTCAAATAGCAGGCTCATATAAATATAGGACTTACAGGTGACAGCTACTGTTGTCGAATTTTAGAAAATGATAGTCACTCTATTTTCTTACAATTTATTCTAAAATAGAGTAACTATATTATAAAATAATTTTTTTCCAGTAGAATGAAATATAGAAAAAGTTATTTTTTTCACTCTAAAAACAAAATAAAAATAGCATTTTTCTATTTCACTGTATAATAGAATAACTAATTCTATTATATAATAATACCACATAAACGAAAGTTACTCTATAATTATTCTATTTTAAAGTGAATTGTAAATGAAAAATGGACTGGAGATTCTCTTAGCTCTTTCGAGAGATACGAAGATTATATTTTGAAGCAAGAAAAAGTGAGGGATCATCAGCTAATACAGTTTGGAAACTGAGTTACAAGCTTTTCTCATGTTTATCTAACTTTTCAGGACAAAATGATAGAAATATGTAATTTTGAAGATGATAATGGAACCCTACCCAATTTTTCCTTTTTTTGGCTAAAATCCGTACCCAAATTGATAAGTGGTGCCGTGTAATTTAGTACGAAAAATTAGACCATGGCGGAAGAGGTGTGATAAAAAGTTGCAGGTAGCCTAGTTAAAACAGATGTGTTCCTGATCCTTTGCTTCTTTTAACTCTTCTATCTCTTCTTCATGAGGATTACATTATGTCGAGTTAATGAAATAAGATGATAATGATGTTTATAAAAAAATATCACAGAATTAACAAACACGTATTTTCTTATTTATGAGTAAGCAGCTAGCGATCTTCTAAACAAGTTACCTTTTATTTTTTTCTCTTTGTTGAAACTTTATATCCACATGTATCAAATTTTACACTGAATTAGCTATAGTAAAGGGACATTTTCCAACTTTTTAAATATTCAAATTAACCCTTAAATCCCTTTTAATTTTCTGTTTGACATATGACAAATTTGCTCCTCTAAACTATTTATATTTACACATACTAATAGTGAAATATATTTTAGAGAAATAGAACTACAGATATATACAAATACAATAAATAAATAAAAAACCATACCAAGTACTCATTAATACGATTAGTAGTTATATGAAAAAAAAATATAAAAAGTTTATCAAACTTTTTAACTTTATGACGTTTTTACTGCAATAATCAGTGATTAACAGCATTCTTTTATGATTTGACCCTATGGTTTCATATTAAATTTTAATTTGAAAATTTTGAAAGCATGAGACATACTAGTTGTTATATCCGATGACATCGCATTGGAATTTTTTTTATAAACTATACTTTTGAAAAAAATGTTAAATTTATTCCAATAAAAATATATTTTTACCATAATTATGATTGTTTTTGAAGCTCAAAAGTGTTGCTCAAGAGAATTGATGAATCACATTAATTACGGACATGATTTTCTTTAAGAGAACCATATTAGTACCATTTTGCCTTCGCACTTGGTGTCTTAAGAGTAGGCATTCTTAGATGGCTCAGACTCAGTCCATTTTTCTCCTTCCATATTGAATGTACTGCTTATCACGAGGCGAGTCTTGCAGAAATTCCAGGCCATATAGTAGACTTTTTTTCAAATTTAACATTGGCACATGGTTATAACTAATATAAAAAGTTTATCAAACTTTTTAACTCTATGACGTTTTTACTGCAATAATCAGTGATTAACAGCATTCTTTTATGATTTGACCCTATGGTTTCATATTAAATTTTAATTTGAAAATTTTGAAAGCATGAGACATACTAGTTGTTATATTCGATGACATCGCATTGGAATTTTTTTTATAAACTATACTTTTGAAAAAAATGTTAAATTTATTCCAATAAAAATATATTGTTACCATAATTATGATTGTTTTTGAAGCTCAAAAGTGTTGCTCAAGAGAATTGATGAATCACATTAATTACGGACATGATTTTCGTTAAGAGAACCATATTAGTACCATTTTGCCTTCGCACTTGGTGTCTTAAGAGTAGGCATTCTTAGATGGCTCAGACTCAGTCCATTTTTCTCCTTCCATATTGAATGTACTGCTTATCACGAGGCGAGTCTTGCAGAAATTCCAGGCCATATAGTAGACTTTTTTCAAATTTAACATTGGCACATGGTTATAACTAATCATGGAGTCGTCCAAGACAAAGTTACGTTAATACAACTACAATTGTCAATCTCAAGAAAATGGGTCAACTTCGTCCATAACTTAGATCTTGAAGCAAGAAGAAATTTAGCACCTATGGAGCTTGTTTAGGCTCGTAGGACATTTAATTAAAACCTGCAAGTAATCTGGTTATAACATATGTTCCGATTACTTTGGTTCTTTAACTTTCTATCTCTTTTTCAGTAGACTTACATTGCTTTGCTTTCTCAAAAAGAAAGACTTACATTACTTTGAGTCTATGAGATAGGATGATAATGATGTTTATAAAAAATATCACAGAAAGTGTTAAATGTCATGCCCACATGAAGGTGTAATAGATGAAGTTAATATTTAATGATATATACAGTGTCAGTTTTGAGCTATTCAAAGTTTAAAACAAAATAAATGTTAAGACTATAGACAATATATTAAATATCTCATTTTGTAAAGAAAAACATGAAGAATTTAGAAAGAAATTTAAATTTGAAAAATTTACAATACTCACAAAAGTTAAAGTAAAATCTATCAGTTTTGGTGTTTTAGAAGAGCCTTATAATTTCGCCACAGTTTTAAAATGAACCTGAAACAATTACTAATCTATATAGAAAGTATGGTACGATATAACCGTGAACCATTCACTATTTAAAATAAACTAGATCTCAACCCGCACAACCGTGCAGATATTATTTTTACTTCAATTAAATATTTAATTTTTTATGTATGTATATTTATTTTAGATCATTATTTAGTTTTAGTCTAATATTAAATGTTTCTTTAAGAATTTCAAATATAATAATTTTTAATTAATTTGTTGTAAAATGCTTAAAACCATCACATATGCTTATGACAAAAAAAACCCACCACATGTATTTTTTTTCTTATTATATATTTATATTATTGTATTTGTATTTAATTATTAAATAAATTAATATGACTTGAAAAACATATTTGATAACTATTTTGTATTTAATTTATGTTAAATTTTTACCCGTCCTTTAAAACTGAATTTCATTGTTAAAATATTTACATACATTTTTTGAAAATTAATATATTGTTAAAATATTTAGGTCAACATAATAATTTTCTTTTAATATGATTTATTTTGATTATATAATTGATAAAAAAGATAGAATATTTATTTTTCATTTTGTAAAAAATAACTGAATATATTAGTGTATAGTATATTCAAAACTAATCACGAAATTAATTAACATCTTTACATATAATTTTTGAAAATTAATATCTGTTAAAATATTTTTAAATAGATTTTTTCGAAATTTTAATATATATATGATTTAAATATAAGTTGGATTCAGTATATTGTTAATTTATTTATGAAATCCCTAAAATATTGGGAAATTATTATCTTTTGTATAATATTAAAGTTATTAATGATTGAATAATGTAATGTATTTTATCTAATATGAAAATTAATGATGATTAAAATATGATGTGACCAAATCTAGTAGATAGTCCATTTTATTAAAAATCACACATGAATTAGAAGTCATGACTTCTATTTTAATATAATAGATAATAGATGTATGTTTTATAGAATAAACAACGTAAAATAATGTTTGATTGTTTAAAAATAGTTTGGGTACAATATAAATAGTTGGTTACAGATATAAAGATTTGTTAAACTTTTTACGTAATCCAGATAAATTTGTTTGTATGTTTAAGTTCGGTTTAAATAGAAAAATTAACAAATATATAAAGTATAAGTATTTATGTAAATTAGGGCATCCTCAAAAACTTATAAGATGGTAAATTTATCTTTATTATTTGATTCTAGTTTGTTATTGTTATTTCATATATTTTTAGAAATTCAGATAACATTATATTGAATAACTAGGATCGGTGCAACCGAGCTTTTAGTTTTTAATTTTATTTAAATAAAATTATACCACTAATCTATAAAATTAATACTATTAAAACACAAAAAACTTTTTTGAGACCACCTTGAAGTTTTAAACTATTTACTATCCTATGCCACTGATATATTTTTAATCTATATTTTTTATTTAAATCATATTTAAATCTATTTAATCCTATTTAAATCTATTTAATCTTAACTAAAATCTATTTAATCCAACAATAGAATCTCATTTGAACTACTCCTTAATTTCAGGATGGATTTTTTTTTGTTGTATAATTGTTTTGTTCTATTTTGTAAAATTTAAAATATTTCAATATATTGTTATCTATGAAATTAAATTATTATTAAAATGTGAAATACTTTCAATTTATTAAAATATTTATGTGTTGCAAGTATCATTTAAAATGACCACATAAATGTTAATTTTTAATTTTAAACAAAAAACTACAAAGATGACACTTTCTATATAATCATATTTAAATCTATTTAATCCTAACTAAAATCTATTTAATCCAACAATAGAATCTCATTTGAACTACACCTTAATTTCAGGATGGATTTTTTTTTGTTGTATAATTGTTTTGTTCTATTTTGTAAAATTAAAAATATTTCAATATATTGTTATCTACGAAATTAAATTATTATTAAAATGTGAAATACTTTCAATTTATTAAAATATTTATGTGTTGCAAGTATCATTTAAAATGACCACATAAATGTTTATTTTTAATTTTAAACAAAAAACTACAAAGATGACATTTTCTATATAAATTTGTAAAATTTAAACAAACTATCTATTCATTTAAAACACAAGTATTTTCAGTTAATAAAATGTTGTGTCCAACTAATTATTTACATATTTTACTCTTTAAAAAAATAACTTCTTAATTTATGTAGCATATAATACTATGGTTTTAAAAGTTAAAAACATAACTATTTTTTAATGTAAGAAAACATATCTCCCTATTTCTTTGGGTAGTTTTGAAATTAACAGTAACCATTATTAAAAAAAAATTTACCTTTTGATAGTTTCTATACGAGAATAATTATAATGATATATATATATATAATTTATATTAAACAATTTAAAGCTGATTTTTTTATCTTATGTGACTATATTCAAATTCGTCCATGTATGATTTAAATTTGTTTACATCGATATAAAAACATTTCAATTTAAAGTTTGTAATCATATTTTTCATATATTTTTAGCAACAGCACATGAACATCTTTAGCAAAAAAAACAATACAATTGAACACCATTTTTTCGAAAATCATTATCACACTACAACAACAAAACTTACATCTCAGCCTAAAAATCTGAGATTTATTCAACCAGACATTAACTTATTTAAATTTTAAATATTTTATATAGACGTTATTTTTATCAATTAACAACGCACATGATGTTTAAATATGGTTTAATGGGGGGGGGGGTCTAAGTGGATTTTTAATAGAAATAAATATTCTTATAAATTTATTTAGTTTAACATGTTTTCAATAGATTATTCGATTAAAAACTATTTATTAAATGTTCTACGGGTGGGCGTTCGTACCTCCATTGGGTTTGGTTTGGTTCTATTCAGATTTTCAATTTTCGGGTTCAAAGATTTTAGTCTCATTAGATTTTTTAAATTTTGGTTCGGGTTCGGTTCAGATCTTTGCGGATTCAGTTTGGGTTCATATAACCCATTTAAATAATTTTTTAAATTTTTAGATTCCTGATATTTTAAATTTTCACAAAATCTATAAACAACAATAGATATTACATATAAATTTGAATAGCATGGGTCAAAATACCTAAAATTTACATATAAATTGGTTTTATTTGAATATTTTGATTGAGAAATAATAGATATTTTAAGTATTTTTAGTGTCTAGAGTATACTTTAGCTATTTTAGACATGTACTTCTGACTATTCGTATATAATTTCGAGTATTTTAAACAACTAAAAAGTATCTTATATATTTTGAATATTTTTAATATACATTAAATCTAAAAATAATTAATATGTATAGCTATATAAATATATTTCAGATATATTCGGCAATCCGAAATACTTGGGTTCAGGTCGGGTTCAGTTTCGATTCTTTAAATACCAAAAACTTGAACTCATTCGGATGTTTAATTAATTTCAGTTCGGTTTGGTACTATTTCTTTGGATCGGGTTCGGTTCAGTTCTTCAGATCTAGGTTTTTTGCCTATCCTTAAAATGTACAATTGATAAATGTTATATATTTTTTTTTATAATTGCATCAAACTATATAATAACTCTAACCACTTTAAACACAAAGATGAATGTAGATAACACAATATAAAAATTAAAATTTTCTATATATATATATATATATATACTGGAGGCTTGTCCGCGCTTCGCGCGGAATATTGTTCAAGTGTTGTACATATTGTTCAATTGTTGTTAACTATGATTTTTTGGATGATGTAATTACGTAATTGTTTTTATTAATTAAATGCATTATGTTAATTATTTGGTGTTTAAATGTGTTATATAGTAATAGATAATCAGTTAATATATTTAGTGTTTAGCTTTTCAATAATGTGTTGTTGTGTATATAGTAATACTTATTAGTGGAGAATTGATTTAGTTCAAGGAGGAGCTGAGCCAGCAGCTTATGATGTAAAGTATTTTGAATCCTCTGATATAAAGCATATTGAATTTCAATAAATTTGTTTAAATGATCTAAGATTAACAATTTAGCAATAAAATTTGTATTTTATGTTTTTTTAAATTATTTGAACATTTAAGATGTTTTGTGCCGTCTCCCCATATTTTGATATTGAACGGTCACCATCTATGTATTTCGTTTACCATTTTGGTGTGATGTATTTCTCACCATCACTGGAAAAAGACTCACCACCATGATCTTGTTCTTCCTCACCCTTTTTCATGTGAGATTATTTGATATTTGTTATAGATCGGATTTATAAGTTCCTAGTTATGCGGTTGTTTATAACGGCATTGTAAGCTGTTCCAGTCAATATTGGCTGCTTCTCCTCTTCTTTAAATTTCAACTGATGTTAGGAACTGCATCTCCTTGGGTTGGATCGGCGTTTAGTCGTCTTTGATGTTGTTATCATCGTTGTTGGTTTTACTGTCAATAGTCTATGCTTGTCTTAGTTTTCAAGATTTGGATTCTGGTGATCTAACTTGTATGTTCTCGTTCGTTGCTCAAAGAAGGCTCCACGGTTTATCAATTTCATTTCATCTACCATTTTCTCTCTGTTTTTTCATTTCGTTGCAGTTTTCATCGCTTTCCGCGTCTCATGTGACTCTCTCTTTCGCCATCTGTTCGCATCTCTTGTGGCTCTCTCTTTCGCCATGCTTGCCAATCTAGGTTTGGATAGTGTTTTCCTCTGTGTATGTTTTGTAGGTTTCGAAGGTTGTTTCTAGTCTCAAGTTTGCGCTCTGCTTTGGCGGTAGTTGGCTTCAATTCTTTCTCCTTCGGGTTGTTTTTTTTCTTCCCTTGCTTTCTTTAGTATAAGTGTGCGGAGCTAATCTCCTGGAGCTTTGGTCCATTTTATCCAGAGCTTTGTGGTTCTTCGTTGGCACGAGCTTTTTGTTTGTTTTTTAGTTTGTGAGGTGCTTCTTACTTCTTAGTCGGCAGTTGTGCTTATGGTGCATTAGGAAGTGTCCTTCTGCTTCGTAGCGATTTTGGTCTTCTATTGATTATTCTTTATGTAACATGTTTTCTTATTTTTTGTGTTATTCTTTGATCGCACTTCTTTGTGTTCGAGAGATTGCTTTGCTTCAAAGTTTATCTTTCAACCATTCTATCCAGAGCTTTGTGGTTCTTTGTTGGCATGAGTTTTTTTGTTTAGTTTGTGAGATGCTTCTTACTTCTTAGTTGGTAGTTGTGCTTACGGTGCATTAAGAAAGTGTCATCTTACTTCGTAGCAATTTTGGTCTTCTGTTGATTATTCTTTATGTAACATGTTTTCTTATTTTTTTGGTGTTAGTCTTTGATCGCACTTTTTTGTGTTCGAGAGATTGCTTTGTTTCAAAGTTTATTTTTCGATAATTTTCTGAATTTTGTTTGTTCTGGGTGTGACACTCAATATTAAACCGAGGTAACTTAGTCTTTGTTCTTGATTTTCTTTCGGTTTTAAACTTCTATTGAGTTAGTGTTAATTCGGCAGGTTGATTTTATTTGTGATTATGGAGGTTTTGTGTTTAAATTATGTGTTGTGATCTAGTTTATTCTTTTTTAGTTTAGTTAATATTAAAATTAAATATATAATTTGTAAATAAATAAATCGAAAATAGTAAAATAATAAAATAGCGAAGGTTTATGTTATTTTTTAGTTGTGAATGAATTAAATAGTTAAAATATATTTATATTACTTTACTTATTTTTTTTGACATCTATTACTTTACTTATTTTTTAATTCTTCATGTATTTTTGTGACTAATAAAATAGATTATAACACTTCAAATGATGATGATTATTATGAGAAGGATTACATAGAGCATAATTAAAAAATGATTAACCAAATTGTAGTAATATAAAAGATGAATGAGCTAAAATGTAAAAGAAATAAAAAAGGACACATGTCACAAAACTCCCCTTCCACATGTCACATGAAGAGAGAAAAGTCTATTTTATATATATAGATACCCGTCATTTTAAAGGAATCTACTAATATAGATTTAGTCCAACTATTTTAATAAAATAAATTAAATTCTTTTACTCATCATTTTAGAAGAAATATTTTACACAAATATGATTATAAATTAAAAAAAAAGTAATTAAAAATATAAATATGAAAATTATTTTTTTTTAAAAAGTAAAATACATAACAGAAGGTATATCCGTCCTCCAGAGAGGACGGGTTAGAATCTAGTGTTTTTATTAAAACTCTAACCAGAAAATAATCCAATTAATTTAATAAGATTATTAAAACTAATGTGAATTTGTTTTAGGATCTCCACCTTTTGACATATTTGACCAAGGTTAACTGACTATTTAAGATATGGTCAACAACACGATCCAGGGACGAACAAAAGAATGAACCATGGTTTGTAGTCTTTGGACGTTTTAATTAATTGGTCTGGTCCAGCTTTCAAATCTATATATATATATATATATATATATAAAAGAAATTTTTTTCTCTTTTTGTGACATGTGGAAGGAGGTATGTTGACATGTGTCTCTATTTTTCATTTTCTTATAATTTAGATCTTTATTATTTTATATTACTACAATTTGATTCACCACTTTCGAATTGTGCATTATCTAATTTTGTTCATACTAACCATTTTTAAAGTTTTATTATCTATTTTATTGATTATAAAATACAAATGAATGAAAAAATAATATAAATATATCTTTTATTTTTAATTTATTCACAACTAAAAATAACATTAACTTTTATTATTTTATTAGTTTTTACTATTTTCTATTATCTCATTTACATATTATATATTTATAATATTAATCAAACTAAGAAAAATAAACTAGAGCACAACTCATAACCGAAACATAAAATCTCATAATCATAGAAAAAAAAACAAAATGTCAAAGACACACTATTTAAGTAAAAGTTTAGAGCTGAAACGAGATCAAAAACAAAAGCTAACTTTGATCACTTTATCATAAAATATTTTGGTCATAATAAAGAGATATCTGAAAAGAGTAGAAAGATAAACTCTGAGACAAAGCATCTCTCGAATACAAATAAACGCAATCAAAGACCAACACAAAAAAACCAAAAAAACGTGTTAAACCAAGAATAATCAACTGAAAGAAAAAATCGCCACAAAAAAATAAGACAAATACTTAACACACCATAGCACAACCACCAGTTAAGAAGTAAGAAACACCTCACAAACTAAACAAACACAAAAGACGGTCATACCAACAGATAACCACAGAACTCTAGATAGAATAGACCAAAATTCCAAAACCTAACTTTGCACACTTATACTAAAAAAGCAGGGGAATAAGAAATACAATCTGAAATAAGGAAAATGAAAGTTAACCACCAAAAATAAGAGCCCATGCTTGAGACCAGAAAGTACATTATAAATCTAAAAAGCATACACAGAAGAAAACACTATTTAAATCTCGAATCGCAAATTTGGCAAAATAAGGAGACACTAGAGACTCGAATAGTGATGAAAACTGCAACGAGATGACAAAATATATGGAAGGGTAGACAAAACGAAATCAGCGAACCGTGGAGCTATCCTCAAACTATGAAAGAAAACATAGAAGTCAGATGATCAAAAACCAGATCTTGAAAACCAAACCGAATAAGAACTATCGACTTTAAGCTAATAAAAATAAATCATCAAAAACGACTAAACTCTAACCCAACTCAAGGAGATGCACTTCCTAACATCAACAAAGATCTAAGTAAGAAAATGAGCATCTAATAAAAATAAATCATCAAAAACGACTAAACTCTAACCCAACCCAAGGAGATGCACTTCCTAACATCAACAATGATCTAAGTAAGAAAATGAGCATCTATTATTGACAGGAACAACCTATAACGCTGTAAGAAACAACGCTGTAAGAAACAACCACACAACATGAAACTTATAAACCCAATCTATAACAAATACCTGACAATCTGAGGAAGAACAAACACACAGAGGTGAGTATTTTTCGGTGAGGATGAAAAGCAAAGCACACCAAAAAGTAAACGAAATACATAGATAGTGACGGTTTAATATCAAAATATGGAGTGAGGACACAAAACATCTTAAAAATTAATGTTCAAAGTAATTCATATATATATATCTATGAGACTTTTCTCTTTTCTTCTACCACCCTGGAGGGGAGGGGGGGGGGCAGCAACACTTTTCCACTATTGAAACTTAACCACCTATGTTTTTTTTGTCTCTTTAATCTAAATACTACATGATGTTTTTATGTCTAATATAAATATTGTAACTACACGTTGTTTTTATGCTAACATAAATACTGTAAAGTAAGATGAGACATGTAACAAAACTAATATAAATGAGCAATGATCCAAACCCAAAAGAAGTCCAGTAAATTAAATGGCTACTGAGACAGCTCAAGACCACCATGAGAGATGGAGGCGTCTGAAACATAAATCATCGCACTAATCGAGACTCCCATTACTTGAGCCTCGAAAACAATCTCCATGCAATCTGCACTTCGTCTTCTTCCGAATCTCTCATTCCTTATTCATGGCTCAACCTACGAAAATATTCTTCTTACAGTCTCTTCTTTGTCTTCTTCTGAATATCAAAACCTAAGATTAACCTTAGACGTCCACCGTCTCCAAACGTATTTATTAATATTAGATTTTTTGGTTTCTAATTGCTTCCTCAAAGCCCAAATTCATTATGATACATTCGGTTTAGATGCGTAAATCAATCATGTTATAGTTTTAGTGTAAACTCATCCGCCCGTAAAGCGGGCCAACCACTAGTAATTAATATAACTTACATTTTAAGATATGTAAATAGTATTTTATCACTCAAAGTTTTAGCCCTAAATTTAATATAGCAAGTGCACAGTAGATAGTGGTATCAAATTCACAAAAACTAGATACCCACTTCAATTCTCAGCTCAGATCAACCTAGAACAAGCAAATGATGTGAAAGCAGCTGAGTAAAAGTACTATATCAAAAACAATCTAAATGAGATAAATGCATTAGGCACTAGCATTTTTTTCTCATCAACAAATACAAATTCATAAAGATTATGTAACCAAACTGGAAACTCTACATCCATGGAAACGATGAAAGATAGTTGATGTCTAACACTGCATGCTAAACAATCCGCTCTTAAATTCACTGTCAGTACATAAATGATTTCTGAGATCAGGAAGCTTTCTCTCAAAATCTTGATATCCTTTAGATAACTTGCAAACGCTGGTCATTCTTTTGGATTCAAAACCATATTCATCAACTGAGAACAATTTGTTGTAAATGTAACTTGAACCTGTTTTAAATTACTCATTCACTCTATTGCCCATATCAATGCCTCCACCTCCGAATGGAGATGTGATAGACTTGTCCTAACATTCTTTGGCCCCATCAGTCCATCAAAACCCTTTAAAGTACTAAAACAATTGTACCCGACCCGAAAAAGGTTCTTATCTTTTCATGAACCATCAGTGAAGCATCATCTCCCTGAAATTGTTGGGAGATTTCTGACCTCTGCTTGTTGTATTGTCTGTCGGCACTAGCTAGTTCATAAGAAAATCATAAATGCATATAATTAATCAGAATTAATGAAAAACCAATCTTGAACTCAAACACCCATTGTTAATCTCCCATTGTCATGGCTCCAGTTACTATGTTTTACAATCCAATGAACTAATTATCGTTGAAGTCATGAATTTAAACATGCATTAAGAACAAATTTTGATAGGTTCACAAAACACCTTCACGTCGACTTTCACCATCTAATGACCCTTTGCTCACAAAGACTAATTTCAAGAAATTGGATCAATTTTCACAACCTCTAGTGAACCTAAGATCATTGAACTAAATGATCAATCAATTTCAAGTATAATGAACAATTTAGATGAAAAACTATAATGAAAAATTTCTAATTTATTAATCATAAATCTCCAATCTCAATTTCATAAAACCCTAATAAAAATATATATATTTGGAATGTTATCTAGTGAATGGAAAAATGAAAGAAACCATATGAACAAACTGAAACTCATTTTTAAGAAAGATATAAAATTAACAATTGGAATTCCTTTTATCTTTTTATTTTTGCTTAAAAATGAAATAAGATACTCTTATCTTGATTGATTTTATTTATGTGAGTGAAAAGCATTAAGAAAATTGGACCGTAAACAATTCAATATCTAAGATTATTCTCTTTCTGATTTAATCTCTACATACTTTTGGCTAAAATCATAATTTTGAAGATAATCACTTTAAGAAAAAAAAAAATCAAGGAACTGAGATGGCCAATGATAATAGTTTTTTGTAATATTAATTAAATATTATTGCATAGATTAGTTGTTGCATTAGACTTTAAAAATAATTTATACTGTGTGTTTTTTCCGCACATGCGAGTATAATTTTCTTAGCAATACTTATTAGTTTATTTCTTGTTAATCTAAAACAACATAATAAATTATTATTTATGTTTTCTAAAACTTAAATCAAACATCAAAGTTTTTATATATGTCAAATATTTTTTAATCAAAATCTATACTTATTATAGTGTTAATTTTTTTTAAAACACTCATATCTTAGAAATAGTTAAGAAAATACTTTTATATAATTTTTTTCTTGGACTAAGATTTAATTATTTAAATTTTAGAAAAAATATTGTTTTCAGATTGCAACGCAATATGTATAAGAGTTATCTTATGCTTTAAAATTTTGATAATTTTATTATATTATTTTAGAATTAATTATTTAATATTTAATTAACATATAATTTCATATTATTAAAATTAAATTCGTATTTAATTATATATAAAATTCATCAAAGGTATTTTTTAAATTAATAAATTTGTGAATCAGTGCGAAACTATGTAACGATAAATCAATAACCTAGATAAAAGCCTAAAACCTAATAAAATAATAAAAACTAATTAAATTTTAATATAACATTAAATTTAATATTATAAAAGTGAATTTTGTTTTAATATATATATATATATATATATATATATATATATATATATATATATATATATATATATATATATATATATAATATTCATTAAATTTTTAAAAATTTAATAAATTAATGACTTAGGTAAAGCAAATAATAAATCAATGATTTAGCTAAAACCTAATAAAATATGATAAATAATAAAAATTACCTAAAAAGATGGAGAACATAACAAATCAGCGAAATCAACAAAAAGAAAATTAAAACAGTTTATGTAATGTAGTAAAATAGTTTTGTATTTGGTTAATACTAAAAATGCCATCGAAAAAGTAAAAGATACTAAAATATATATGAATAATTTTCTAAACAAATAAAAACGTTGGTCACGTGGACTTCACCGTAGTTTTAACTAACCAACCACCGTACATAGAAACTCAGATCAGACAAAACAACATCGGTTCAGTTTCTCTCAGAGCTTCCACCCTCTTTCAATGGCGAATCCCAAACCTCACTACTTCTCTCTCTCCTTCCTCCTACTTCTTCTTCTCCACTTCCCCACCTTCTCCTTCGCCCAGACGCTCTTCGTCTTCGGCGATGGTCTTTACGACGCCGGCAACAAAGAGTTTGTCTCTTCGAACCGCGTCGACGCTAGCTTTCCTCCATATGGAATGACTGTCGGAGAAGCTACTGGACGGTGGTCTGATGGTCGTATCGTCCCAGACTATCTCGGTAATTATGTTTCTTGATCAAACTTTTCCTCTTCTTTTTTTCTTGATCAAACTTGAAATCTACGGCTAAAGTTTTATATTATTTAATTTGATCTTTTCGTTTGTTGTAAGCAGCTAGTTTCATGGGTATTCCGCACATCCCTCCGATTCTCAATGGCACGGCGGACTTCTCTCACGGCGCTAACTTCGCCATCGCCGACGCCACCGTCCTCGGCTCCCCTCCGGAGACGGTCAGTTTTTTTATTTAGAAACGCTCTAGACTAGTGTAGTTGATGTCTAGATCTCAGATTAGGTCAACGCTTAGGTTTGACTAGATCTGTCTCTTTTTCCGACAGTTGACTTTGTCTCAACAAGTGATCAAGTTCTCGGACAGCAAGAGCAAGTGGTCAGCTCAAGCACGTTCTGAAGCTATCTACTTGTTCTACATCGGGTCTGATGATTACTTGAACTTTGCCAAGAACAATCCGAATCCATCTGATGATCAGAAACAAGCTTTTGTGGATCGTGTCATCACTGCTCTAGAAGCAGAACTTAAGGTACACAAATCACATAAGCTACAGATCTTTTTTTTCTAATGACTAGGAGAATATAGGTCCATACATCTCTCCCGTTAGATTAAAGGTGGGAACAGATCCAATATCCGGGTTTTTTTGAAGATATTCATGATTCTATATGTTTTGTCCAATCAATTATCTAATTTGATTCGCTTTGTCAAATAATTATCTGATTCTCTTCGTAACCTGGATATCCAGCATCCCAGTTATCCAAGAAATTTTAAATTTTTAACTTGATGTTCAATTTGATCCATACAAATAAAATAAATTCTAAAATGAATAAAAATCCAAAACAATATAAAATAACATTATTTTATTAAAAAATAAAATAAAAACCTGTTATTTTTAAAATTATAGTGACTAATATAATAAATTTAATAAAAAGAAATATTGTAAAATTTTTATAAAATATAATGGATCCTATCGAATATCCTTTAAAAAAATATTAGTACACATGATTTAATTTATTATTTCTTGTGGATATTGTATATTAGTATTTGATTTATTTCGTCAATTTACTCCTAGTTTTTTTATCCGGATAAAAACAAATAACGAATCAATCAAAACTTACAAATGTTTTGCCCAACCATACGTTAGATGTCTCTTAGGTGATCCAAAAGTTTCAGTCACAAAGCTAACTCCTTGTTGGTAGGTTCCTTAGATTTTATACGGTTTGTTTTTTGTTCTCTCATCAACCGATTTTCAGGTGATTTACGGGTCTGGAGGAAGGAAGTTCGCGTTGCAGAACTTACCACCATTAGGTTGCCTACCGGCAGTGAAACAAGCAAACGGAAACGTTCAGGAATGCGTGAGGTTGCCTTCACAGATGGCTGACTTGCATAACAAGAAGCTGTTGCAGCTCTTGGTTGAACTTTCAAGACAACTCGGTGGTTTCCAGTACTCTTTTTATGACTTCTTCAGCTCGATCCAACACAGAGTTATTAAGCCTAAGACTTACAGTAAGTCCTTTGCAATGTTATCCCATAGGCGATCATGTGCATAACTTTGGCATAAGTTCCCAAGAGTAGAATAGAACCATTTTGTGACATTTATCGTTTTTATTTCAGCATTTGAGACGGGAGTAGCTGCTTGTTGTGGAACTGGGTCTGTCAATGGAACCAGTTGCTCGACTAACAATGTATGCGCTAACCCTGAAGACTATCTCTTCTTCGACGGTAAGCATATGACGCAAGAAGGGAATCTTCAGGTTGGGCATTTGATGTGGGGATCAGATCCGCTAGTGGTAGGACCGAACAATCTCAGGGAGCTTCTTTTCCTTCCTTTGAATACTACAGTTATGTTAGCTGATCTACAAGAAGCTATGGCTGCGACGAGACAGATGAATATAGAGTCTCTTTATGACATCAAGATGATGGGTTCGGAGATGGAGAATCAGTGGCTTTATCAAGTTGGTAAAGCTGTCTCTTTCCTGATCTAAGATTATGTGAACAAAGAAAGCCAAGGAGTCGCTGTAATAACAAACTAGACAAAAGACTGAAACACCTTTGTTTGGTTTTGCAATAAAACAAACAGCTTGGAGGCCGAAAAGGCCCAGTAATGGGCCCATCTAGTTAAAGTTCATTTCAGTATGATACATTGGGCTTTTACAGACCGAACAAAAACAGTTTTACAAACTACCAAAACACGTTACACAAACCGGTCTGTTTCCTAAACCGGTTCAAGAAACCGCGATTTGAACCGTCTTAGACTTCGGTGGCTGCGGCGGCACTTTCCCAACGGTAACCGTCAAAACCCCATCCTGATATTTAGCCGCAACGGCCTCCACGTCAGCATCTTCAGGCAAACGGAACTTCTTCACGAGATTTTGAGGAAGCCTCCTCTCGAGCCTTATGTACTTGCATCCTTCTTCGCTCTCGTCATGATCCTCTCTCTTCCTCTTCCCGTTGCTCTTTATCACCAGAATCCTCTCTTCTTCCACAGTCACCTATTCAAAACGAAACCCGTAAAGCTCCAACTCATGTAGATTACACATGTCTTTGAGTGTTTAACACAGTACCTGTATGTCGGATTTCGAGATTCCGGGGATGTCGATGTAGAAGACATACTCTTTGGGAGATTCGAGAATGTCAACTGGGATGTTGTTGTTGCTTCCTCCTCGAGTCTCGTTAACCTCGCCGGAGCCTGAAGTCGGGAAGATCAGCTTCTCGATCGTCTCGGGCAAACCGAACAAGTGGTTAATTGCAACAGCACTCATTTTCTCTGTCTTTCGGATTGATTCTTCTTCGAGTTGTCGACTTGTGATTCGTTTTGAGTTACGGTGATGCTTAAGCTCCGAACTTATAAAGAGGGATGAACCAATAAGCTGGAAAGTTCCAGATGGATAAATCTAGAATCTGCGAGTGATTACACGTCTCAATAATGGTAGACACAGACCTGACACATGTTCCAACCTCATCAGTCCCGTTTCTTGGGCTATAAAAGTTATGAGGTTATATAGCCCACTGGGTCTGATTCATTTCTTATTCTTCTGTTCATATTCTGGGCCAGCATTTAACTTCATATATATATACAAATTAGTCAATTTCACCTCACTGTTATTTTAGTTGAGTGTTGAGAGAGACTTGAGACAATGTACCTAACTAAACAATAGACATCTAATCTATTAAAATCTAATCTATTAAAACTGAAGTACAAAATAAACTTCACCCTTAAATTTGCACAATATTTACAACCAAATGCCACTGAAATATTAAATAACCCTAACATTAATCACTGTTTTTTAGTTAATACATAATCCCAAAATGAATCCAAACTAAGAACTTGGATTACATCAAGTCATTAAAGCGTAAAATCAATAACCATAACTAATACAGGAAAGTAATGAATGACATAGAAAATATTTTAAATTGCTTCTATAAAATGACTTACCTAAAATTTGTTTCTGTTTCTTCTTCCTCATCAGTAGCTCAATAGCTGGCTCTAACTTGTACCAAAATGAATAAATGATTTAAGAATTTCATTATTCAAAATACTTACAATTTTCTGATTCATAAGCTAGAGCCTAGAGGCTTATTCATATCACTCTCGCGTCAAAATCATAACTGGTGCTCATGGGCTTTTTTTTTTCTTTTTTTGCTAAAAATGTTCATGTGCTTTTTTTATGAATCAAAAACCATTTATATTTTTTTTACTCTTAACATACGTTCATTCAAATCAGATTCTTAAATATTTGAATCAGATAATCTATTATCCTCCTTTTTAACAGCAAAATAATCACTAACAAAAAAATAAGCTACCAAGAACTCTAAATTTACAGGATATTATTTTTAGTTAGTGTACAAACTACTTCCTATATTTTTGCACCAGCCTGTATTTTTTCTTTTAAAGAATCACTTAAGTGAACCATCTATTTAGGTTCTCATTTTTTTCCAATTCAAAACTATGCTACTAAATTGATGTATTTTTTTTAAAAAATAATCATTCATTCATCATAATCATTACAATTTATGCCACATTAGTTAATAACTATATATAATTTATTTATTTATTTTTGGATTATTCTCTAACCAAAATTACCGTTATTCTCTAACCGGAATATTTTTAATTATTTTTTTCTATAAAATTAAATATGTTTATATAAAATGTAACATACAAAATTTAAATATTGTATACCCATGTATATTATTATTGCATTCCACACCTACAATTTATAAAAATATAAATTATTTCTCAAATATAGGTTAAATAATTTGATGATTAATATATATATATAAAATAATATAAAAATTATTATTTTTTAATTTGATATTTTCCTCAAAAATTAACATAGAAGAAAATGTATATCTATTCTATTAAAGCAAGATCATGACCTATTGATATACGTATGGTCAAACTATTTTAATATAATTATTAAATCTATTATTAATAATTTAAGAAAAATATTATACAAAGAAAAAAAATATAACTAAAAATACATATATAAAAATTATATTTCAAAAAAATTGTAATACGAAAACATATCCGCCTTTTTAAGGGCGGGTTAGAATCTAGTCATCATTATATATGATGCACATATATTTGAACCAAAAAAATATATATACACATATATATATGATGCACATATATAAAAACGCCATTTCTTCTCGTTTTCATATTTAATAAATTTGAATCAGTCAGTTTGCGAATGTATTTAAAATAACTAAGAAAGTTTTGGTTTTTAAATTCGGTACGTATATTGTAATGTAATAAAAAAAACATCTTTAGCCCTTATCTTAAATGGCTTACGAGATAAAAGTTAAAAATTAAAAATTTATACATCAGTTTTACTTAAATATACAGAAATGTATATACTACAACAAAACAATCCCACTTTAACTTTTTTTAAATAGAGCAATATATATATATATATATATATATATATATATATATTGGTCGAAAAATAGAGAAATATATTAACTATGAGAAAACAGCATAAAAAAAGATCTCATAAGTTAAATCTATGGTTTATTTGTGATATAACTAAAAAAAAGTAAAATTAGTTTTTTAGAAAGAAAGTAAAAAGAGATACGAATTATAGATTTTTGTTTGGTTATTTCACCTTAAATTTCCCATAAATCTACAACAATACTGTACAATGCGAATATTCACGTCTCTATTTATTTCTTCATCTTTTTGTTAATAAAGGAAAGAATGATGGGCCTTTTCGTCAATTACACAAAAACCAGTCGGGTCAATAACGGAGGAGAATAACCATCCGGTGACCTTATCCCTTCGCCGGTGTGAAAATCTCAGATCTACCGAACCTTCGAAAATCTCACATCTTCACCTTCTCCGATCTGAATTATGCAAGAAGAAGACGAGACTCACCCGCCACAATCTCCACCGACGAACGAGTTATCTTCAGTGGTTCACACTCCTTCCGTTACCGTTACCGTTAACAAAAACGGACGAAGCGGCGGTGGTGGAGGAGGAAGAGACGATTGCTGGAGCGAGGAAGCGACGAAAGTTCTAATTGACGCGTGGGGGGAAAGATTCTCCGAGCCAGGGAAGGGGATGCTGAAGCAGAAACAGTGGCACGAAGTAGCCGAGATAGTGAACGGGAGTGGTCAATGCAAGTACACCAAAACAGATGTTCAGTGTAAGAACAGGATCGATACGGTTAAGAAGAAGTATAAGCAAGAGAAGGCCAAGAATGGGCCTAGCGAATGGGCTTTCTTCAAAAAGCTCGAGGCTTTGATCGGTGGTGGTGGTGGCGGGAAGGAGGCTCATGTGGTGGGAGCGGGTCCGATGAGGTGGCATTTTAGGAAACGGAGTGCTTCTGAGACTGAGTCTGAGTCTGAACCCGAACCTGAGGACTCAGCTGAGAGTCTCCCACCGTTACAACCGCTTCTTCCAAAGCGGTTGAAGACGGGTGGTGATTCAGGAGTTGGAGGAGTGGCTGAGGCGATTCTTGGATTCACTGAGGCGTATGAGAAGGCGGAGACTGGGAAGATTAAGGTGATGTTGGAGTTGGAGAAGGAGAGGATGGAGTTTGTTAAAGAGATGGAGTTGCAGAGGTTGCAGTTCTTGAAAACTCAGATGGAGATAACGCAGAAGAATCAAGAGGAGGCGAGGAGGAAGCCAAGGATCAATGATGATGATGATGATCGGCAATGTCAAGAATAATGGCGATGCAAGTAGCTGACGGATTGAACAAAAATGGTTAATTGTGATATTTGCTATGACTAAAAACATCATTGGACTTAACGTTGTTGTTGTGCCTTGGGGGATATGTAAATGTCTAAGCTTATGATGGGTTTAGAGAACTGTGATTATAACCATGTTGTTGTGTTGTTATCTTGTCTGAAACATGGGCAAATTAAAGTATCAACCTTTTCTCACTATAATCCTGAAATCTATAACGATTCAAACTTTTCTTTGTATATACCTGAAGTCACCAATTTGTGATTATAAGTTAAGCCATAGAATATTCCCACATGGTCTATGTATGCAGAGTCATACATAAGAGAAAACTTAGAAGAAACTGTTGATTAGTCAGCTTTTTTATCCGAATTTGAAATCTCTTTAGTAAAGTTAAATCTAATAGTTAACCTCGCTGGAGAAATATAATACTATTCCGTCTGTCAAGACATGACTTGACAGCTTGGCAAGGGCATTGATTATTTACTTTGCTGCATTATTAGAGTTCAGGATTCAGTTTATTTAACCAGTAAGAATAAAAAGTCAATGCTCCAAAGTCCAAACTATAAAACTTTTACGTTAACTGTAACGTACAGACAAAATACTTCGATTAAGTTTACAACTACTACAGACCCACATTCCCTTCTCAACATATTTAGGACCCCAGCAAATTTGGAATCAAAACAAACATCTCTTTTATTTCATGTCATTCTAAGCATATATATAGAATCAACAACTTCAAATGACAAACACACATACATAAGACTCAGAACGAAGTCTAGAAAAAAAGCAAGAAAGTGATAAAATTTAAGTAGAAAGAAAAAAAAAAGAAGAAGAAAAGCGTCTCACATCCAAGAGACCAGAGTGAGTTTATTACTGATAGTACATGAGCTGCTGATGCGCCGCAGCTACATTCTGAAAGCCACCATCGTACATAGCTGCACTTGCTCCAGCTTGCCTTAGAGAATGTTGAGCCTGAGGATGCATCTTGGCTAGAGCCAGTTGCCTCTCATAGGCCAAAAGGTCCATTGGGGACAGACTAGGGACTGGAACCGGCGCTGGTGGGGGAAGTGGGTTTGAGGGTGTGCCTGTTGGAGTTGGTTTGCTTCCCCATGAACACTGCAAATTTATCACAGTGTCGGGCTTAGGAGCGAAGCAGGGTCAGTTCTAAGTAATCATAGTTGAAGTGAGTACCTTAATGGGTCTGCTAAACAGGAAAGGCTGAGAGTTGCCCATTTGAATAGCAAGAGCAGCCTCGTCATGAGTGTTATATCTCACAAAACCAAAGCCTTTGTCTCGCTGGACACGGACCTCTTCAATCACTCCAGCACCAAGTGTATGGAACATGCGGTGTAGATCAAGCTGAGTTACCTGCAAAGTTGGCTAACTGTCACCAAAAGATGTCTCTGTGTTTTACAAAGAGCAATTCCTACAAAGTTGAGAACTTACTTCTGGAGCGAGGTTTCCTACATACACAGTGGTATACTGAGGATTGTTTTCAGGAGCTTCTTCGTTTGAGATTGGGATCTCTCTACCATCCTCTGAGCCGTTTGTAAGTTCAACGACACTTTTTCCATCAGAGCTATGTTTGTCCTCACCAAAAGTAGCACCCTTTGTCGCCCAGTTGCATCTGATTTGTCTGCTACTTATCCATTTACCTGAGATGAGGTTAAAGAAACATAGATTAATACTATTGACAAAACCATATTAAGATAAGAACGAACTCAACTCTAGATACATAGTCTAGTCAGTAACTTCAACAGTTCGTAACTAATAAGCTGCAAAACTCAGAAAGGTTACATTTCTCTAGCCATACTATCATACAGTTAAATGCATCCTTACAATGAAGTATAACGAAACCAAAGTTCGACTTTAAAAGCTCTAAGACCAAAAGCTGCTATTAGAATCATTCTTACCATTCATTTCATTTATGGCAGTTTGAGCATCCTGCAGATTACATTTAACAATTAAAATCATGAACGGAGCTAATACAAACAGTCATTCATGACTTAAATATTACAAAACCTGCTGATTGCGGAAGGAAACGAACCCAAAGCCTCTTGAGCGTCCAGTTTTCTGATCCCACATTACTCTTGCATCCCTACATACGAATTAACAGATTAGATCAAAGACTCAGATGAAATGTCCAAGCAAACAAATATGCCTAATCAATCACTTACGAGCAAGTGTTAAAGCCAGAAAAGCTCTCAAACAATGCTGCATCAGTGACCTCTGGACTGAGATCTCCAACAAAAATGTTGAAATGACCTGCATTTCATTGAAACAAACTTATTTATCATCAAGCCTCTCTCAAAGAACAAGCAAACAAGATGAGACTCTTGGTTTATTCAATCTGTCATAATTATAACTTACTTGATGTGTCTTCCCTCTGACCAGTGGCATACGCCCAATTAACTTTGATAGGCTGTCCAAATCTGTTAAAATCCAGTATTATTAATAATCTCAAATAGCATATAAAACAGATTGAACAAGAAGAACATGAGGTATCAAGGCCAGATGCTTACAGATGCCTTCCGTTAAGAGACATGATAGCCAAACCAGCAGATCTTTGATCAAAGTAGTGAACAAATCCATATGATGACTGTGAATAGTGAAACATACACATTTTGAGACACAACAAGGAAACGTAACAATCAAAACAGAGTGTAGGTGTAGTCTTTGCGAAGCTCTCACCTTATCCTTCCTGATGAGTTTACAACTTTCAACAGGGCCGGTGCTGGCAAAAATCTCTTGAAGAAGAGCCTCAGTGACCTGCGTATGGATGTTCCCAGCATACCTGCAAACACCCCAAAAAAAACTCAGCATTTTGCAAATGATCTCGAAAGAAAACTTTATTTAAAAAAAAAGGATACTCACACACTACGACAAGTGCTGGGATCAAAACCAGGAGGAAGATTTCCACTTGGCAGAGGTTCCATCTGAAGAAGAAGAAAAAAAATGCAGAACGCTTAAACCAACAGAGTCGAGGTAATTGCAAAATCACTCCTTTTCTACGAGAAAATCTAAACTACTATCGTAATCGAAGACCCAGAAGAACTAAACTGAAAAACACACAGAAATAAAGAATCACTAATGCGAAACCCTAACGCACAATAGAAAGATCGAAACTTTTCATGGTAGAGAGAGAGAGATTCAAAAGTAACTCAGTGATAAGATACCCACTAATCGGAATTTACAGACCCTAATTGAGGATGAGAGAAAAAGTTAAGAATCAAAGACGGGTAAATAAACCTGTGGAGGAGGAGGAGGAGCCATAAGACTAGGATGATAGAGAGAGTGATGTTGTTGTTGCATCATAGCTTGCTGCATCATTGCTTGTTGTTTCAGCCTCTGGTTCTGCATCTTTATCCTTCCTCACTGTCTGTTTTGTTTCCCGAGAAAAGACCTCTCTTTCCCCTTAGCTTTAGGGTTCGAAATCAAAGATGAAAAGAAAAAAGAAAAAAAAAGAAAGAAAAAAAATGGAAAAGAAATAAGAGAGGAAAGAGAAAACAAAATTGCACGCTCTGTGCAAAAGGGCCGTACGAAACTAGTGACCATATATAGAAGTAGGACGATTTCTCTGAGACAGTGAGAGTAAATACTAACCTCACGTAGCTGTTAGTATTCGATTCCGTCACTGACCAATCATTAAGCTTAATGTTTCTTCCCGGCCTAGCCAAGGCCCATAGTGCTTACACTGCACAGAGACAAGAGTTACAGACTTACAATGAGCAGTAAGTATTCGTTTCTGTGACAGACCAATAATTAATAGGTGTTGACGGCCCAGCCCAACTCCCAAACTAACTAAATTTTGCATTAGACAAGCATAATCGATTTAAGTCATGTAGTATTAATTATTAAATGTTTTATCTTCTTACAGAACCATCATTATTCGTTTATCCTTTAATGTTTTGTTCCTTCCTTTATGTCGGCAGGGTTCTTTTAACGTTATTCTACAAAACCAATAAACAAATAAAAATTACACAACCCACGAGCTAAGCGTTGAAAAGTCGGTTGACTATTTCCCAACGAGAATACGATGTCGTTTCGACGACTTTCCAATTAATCTCCTGATTCGTTTCTCCCATTTACGATCGTTTTTTATTCATTTGACGAGAATATGAATCAGATACGGCATCGTTTTAAATCATTTTACATGTTTACCCCTGAGTTTACTAACCTAGAACCTTCTCCAGGACATCTTCGCGACCACGGTCTGGTCAGGATCAGCTTTCCCCCTTTTCGTCTCTGCTTGAACCACCTGCGTACGCTCGTCGATCTCCTCCGCTAGATCCGCTTCTGACCATCTCCAATCAAGCTTACTGTATCGCCGACGGTACCGTCCCTTTCTCCAGCTTCTCCGTGTTAATCACCGGCACCGCCGTCGAATTTCATCACCGTCTGAGCGCTACGGTCTTCAGATCGAGAAGGTCTCGGCTCTTTGGCTTCGTTTTGATTGAATCATGGAGTCACCGGATATCCGCGGCGGCGGTGGCCAAGGTTCCGATGCGGCGACGCTCGAGACGGCGGAGAATATAATACTCCGGTGGGACTCAACAACCTCCGAGGAAGCGAAAGAGAATCTCATCTTCCAAAGCGATCGCGAGGAAGTAGATCGGTACTTGCAAGCAGTCGACGAAGTCCAGCGCCTCGTCTCCTCCGTCTCCATCTCCGATAGCCACCACCACCACAACGAAGTCAAAGCTAGGTCAACGATACAAATCGCCATGGCGAGGCTCGAGGACGAGCTCAGAAACATCCTCCTCTCGCAGACCTCCACTTTCGAACCCGACTCTCTCCTCCTCGACTCATCAGCTTCCTCTTTCGCCACGCGCGCGGATCTCGACGATAACACCGAAACCGTTGAAGAAGCTGAGGGAGAGGAACAACATGAGGAAATGAATCTGGTTCTACCGGACGGTTCAGATTCAAATTCCGGTTCAGACCCCGGTTCGAGCCGGTTATCTAGCAGAAGAAGCAGTTGCAAATCCACTTCCAGTATACGAGAGATCGATCTCGTCTCCCCGGAAGCCGTTTCCGATCTCAGATCGATCGTTCATCGCATGATCGGCGCAGGATACTCCCGCGAATGCCTTCAAGTGTACGGAAACGTACGCAAATCCGCCATGGAGACGATCTTCAAGCAGCTGGGGATCGTGAAGCTAGGGATCGGAGACGTCCAACGGCTAGACTGGGACGTCGTCGAAGTAAAGATCAGGAGATGGATACGCGCCGCGAAAGCTTGCGTTAGGGTCGTGTTCGCGAGCGAGAAGCGTCTCTGCGAGTTAATATTCGACGGAGGAGAGGTGGAGGAGACTTGCTTCATGGAGATAGTGAAATCCTCTGCGTTGCAGTTATTCACTTTCCCCGAAGCGATCAGCATCAGCAGACGTTCTCCCGAGAAGCTTTTCAAGATTCTTGATCTGCACGATGCATTGGCTGATTTGTTACCTGATATGGAAGAGATCTTTAACTCGGAGTCGTCGGAGACGATTCTTGTTCAGGCAACTGAGATTCAATCGAGATTAGCGGAAGCGGCGAGAGGGACGCTTGTGGAGTTCGAGAACGCGATTTTTCGGGAGCCTTCTGTGGTTCCTGTCCCTGGAGGGACTATACATCCGTTGACGAGGTATGTGATGAACTATCTGAACTTGATTGCAGACTATAAGCAGACTCTGGTGGAGCTCGTGATGTCGAAGCCCTGTGCTGGTTTGAAGTGTACGAATGATCCGGTAAAGCCGGATATGGATATAAGTCAGCTTGAAGGATGTACGCCTTTAGCTTTGCATTGTATATGGACCATGGTGATGTTGCAGTTCAATCTCGAAGGGAAGTCTTTGCATTACAAAGACGAGGCTTTGTCGCATATATTTATAATGAACAATGTGCATTACATAGTTCAGAAGGTTAAAAGCTCGCCGGAGCTTAGGGAGATTATAGGAGATCTTTATTTGAGGAGGCTTACGGGGATATTCAGACAGGCGGCGACTAAGTATCAGAGAGCCACGTGGGTTAGGGTGTTGAATAGCTTGAGAGATGAAGGGTTGCATGTGAGCGGGAGCTTCTCTTCAGGTGTGTCGAAAAGTGCTTTGAGAGAGAGGTTTAAAGCTTTTAATACGATGTTTGAAGAGGTTCATAGGGTTCAGTCGACGTGGTCGGTTCCAGATGCTCAACTTAGAGAAGAGTTGAGGATATCTTTGTCGGAGCATTTGATTCCGGCTTATAGATCGTTTCTTGGGAGATTCAGGGGACATATAGAGAGCGGGAGACATCCGGAGAACTACTTGAAGTACTCTGTTGAGAATCTTGAAACAGCAGTGTTGGATTTCTTTGAAGGATATACCACTGCTCCACACTTGAGACGGTCTCAGTGAAGTTAGGAGAAGACGGTATCGTCATATTCTTTCCTCTTCTGGTGAATGATATATTACCACTCGCTTGTACTTTTGTAAGCATATTTGTTGAGTGTGTTGTTTGTTTGTTACCAAAATTTCATTACCCCATTTGTTGATAAATGTTTGCATATTTGTGACCCTTTGTTGTGTGCTTACTTTTCTTTAGAAACAACATCTAAATACATTTTGTTTTTTTTTTTGTTTTATATTTGCAAATTGATTTAGGTTTACTTGTTCCAAACCTGACTATTATTGATGTTTTTGTGGGTACTTTAACATCTTTTGCCAAGAATTTTACTTGTCTGTTTTCTGATTCGGGAAAAATGTCCAGATCTGCCCTGCCCATATCAATCAACGCAGTGATAAGAGACATAATACGCGATTTGGTTCACCTTAACATATGCTGACGTGGAATATGAAAGAACAAATCCATATTGCTTCATGTCTCATCGCATATTGTGTTATGTCGTAGTCTTACTTTTGATCATTTAAATGATTTTGATGGTGAAGAGAGTCCGAAAAAAATGTTTCATAATATATCTGTTGCAAATATGTATGTACGATAATTAGTATTTCTATTTTTTATGAATGTTGAGAATAATTATCGAATATAAAGGCTCAAGAAGGATCAAAGGCACAATAATTTGTTATCATTTATATTGAGATCAGTGTATGTGTTGGATAAGTGGATTCTTACAATCCTCCTGCATGTGCGAACGCCAAGTGGATTATTACAGACAGAATAAGATTAAGTGGGGACCATTATTCAACTCTTGTATTGGTCACCTGTAATCAATGATTAGTGTCGTATCCATTACGAATAATGCTTCGTAATATGCGGTACAAATATCAAAAATGATGTTTTATAATATAGTTTTTCTACGTATGCTCTGATTACAGAAAGGATTATAATCGTATATGTTAGGTTCAAAAGTCGCCATACAAACATCGAGCCAAATACGATCATTGTTTAAAATCTTATTCCGATTATAAGACTTCAAAGTAGAGTAACATTAATATTATTTTTATTATTAATTTTAGCGTGTTATGTTTGTAGTGTTTTACAAGTCCAACACAAAGAAACAACATCCAGCCAAATACAACATGAAAGCGGTACTTAAATCTCTGGAAATTAACCGAAGTTGATTCCTTGCGCTAAAGGTAACTCGTTCCCATAGTTGATAGTGCTGTCAAAATATAAACCGGTTCAGAAAATCAAAAACTTAAACCGGAAATTTATATTTTTTTTTACAAACAGAGAGAAAACTCAAACAACTTACCAAGTGGAACGACGCATATACTGCTTCCAAGAGTCACTACCAGCTTCACGACCACCACCAGTCGCTTTCTCACCTCCAAAAGCTCCTCCAATCTCAGCTCCGTTCGTCGGTATGTTCACATTCACAATCCCACAATCACTTCCCATCGGTCTACAGAGTTTTCAAAACCCATCACAGTTAAACTCAGTTTCAGTTAAATAATAAAAAACACTTGTTTGTAAGCACTCACCCGATCCACTTGAAGATGTTCTCAGGGCTACGAGTGAATATAGAACTGCTTAGACCTTGAGGAACCGAGTTGTTTATCGCAACAGCTTCTTCAAATGTCTGTCCAGAAGAAGAACATGGTTTACATACTTTGCCTCAAAAAGATGGTTTTAGAGACTCTTTTACCTTAAACTTAAGAGCATACAGAACAGGAGCAAACAGCTCTTCTTTAACAACAGCAGCATCTGATGATATCTCTATTATCGTAGGCTCCACGAAGTTTCCTTCACCTTCAACTGCCTTACCTCCTGTTAGTACTTTACCACCCTGCAAGTGCAAAAGGGTTTTAATAAAACGTCTTTAAACGGTTACTGATTAAGCTATAGAAACTGAGGTACTTGCCTGGGATTTGATAACTTCGATTCCTTTTTCAAAGTTTTTCTTTGATTCAGGAGTGTGTAGTGGTCCTAACAATGTCCCTTTCTCAAGAGGATCACCGATCTTGACTTGTTTGTATGAAGTCAGGAGTTGCTCAAGTACTTTGTCATACACACTCTCATGCAATAGCTTCAAGACAAGACAAGACGGAAAAGCTTTAAGTAAAATGGAACAGTCTAAGCATCAATAATGGGATCAGATTCTTTCATACCAGCCTACGGCAAGTTGTGCAGCGTTGACCAGCGGTTCCAACAGCAGCAAACAGAACGGAACGGGCAGCTAACTGAATGTCAGCATCGCCCATGACTATGATTGCATTGTTCCCACTCAGTTCTAGCAACGTTTTGCCAGATCTAGCACTCACTGTTTGTTGCACCGTTAAGCCCACCTATGAGTGAGAGTTTAAGAAGTAAGCTCAGTGTGTTTTGGTTTGGATGAGTGGTGGATTATTATTAGTAGAGAGGACGTGAGGTACCTTGGAGCTACCAGTAAAGGAAACTAGAGGAATGCGAGTGTCTTTGGCTATTGCTTCACCAATCTCAGCACCACCACACATGGCAGTGAAGATGGCACCGGGTAAATGATTCTTCTCTAAAACTTCAGCCACTAGTTTGGTCATTGCGATAGTTATCAACGGTGTCGTTGGAGCACCTTTCCTGTGGAACCACAGGTATTAACGTCACAAGTTAGGGCCAGAACGGTAATAAATGCTAGTGTGGTTGTAATCATCAAGACCAGTGCTTACCAGACAACACAGTTTCCGCAGACTAGTGCAATACAAGCATTCCAACCTGCAATACCACAACAACATTGTCTTATATCGTTCCTCTGTTTTGGGAGGCGCTCTCAGCAAGATTAGAATTTGGACGCAATCAGAACTTACCAAGAACTGCACATGGGAAGTTAAAAGCTGTGATAACACCGACAATGCCAAGAGGATTCCACATCTGCGTTACAGTATCCAACCAGAAGGTTAATTTAATCATGTTGTAGGAAAAGTATTCTATAAACGTTTTAAGTAAAAGAGCTCGCAATTCACCTCCAACATCATATGATTTGGGCCTGCAATAAAGAGATGAAGATGAGTTTAGAGATACATCTTACAGAAATATATCGAAAAACAGGAAAACAAGCATCTCCAATTCCAATTAAACAAGAGACAAAACGTGAATGTTATTAGAGAGAGGCAGAACTCACGTTCAGAAGGAATGACAGATCCATTGAGTTGTCGGCTCAAACCAACAGCAAAATCACACATGTCAATCACTTCCTGCAAAAGTTGTATACAACGTGTTACCATGTAAGCTATATCAGAAATCAACTGTTGAGTGTTATAAGCATGCTCCTTTTGTAAAATAGGTCACAATAAGAAGAAACTAAGTAGTAAAGATAACCTGAACTTCTCCGATGCCTTCAGCGAGGATCTTTCCCATTTCAAGAGAAAGAAGACGGCCAAGATAATCAAGTTTGGATCTTAGCGCATCCCCAATTTGTCTCACAATATCACCTCTCTTGGGAGCAGGAACCTGATCAAATTAAAGATATACTTCATTAGCTACCAAGTGAAGTTTTGTCTTAAAAATATTCCAAAGGAATTCATTTAGTCACTTTACCTGCATCCATACTTTAGCTGCTTCCTCACAAGCTTTGAGACCTTGCTCGTAATCTTCCAGAGAAGCTTCCACAACTTGAGCAATTGGCTGCACCCACAGTTAAACCATTTCAACATGCAATACAAAGGAATGAGGATAAATGCACAACATCATTAAACGTAGAACAATACTAAAGCAGTCAACTTTAGTAGAAACTATTGGCATAAAGGAATCAACTTTTAGAAAGTATCTGTATTAAACAAGAACAAGAACTAACTTTAGACAGATATATGCATCAAACAAGAACCTGATTGTTAGCAGGATTGAGAGTAGAAACAACAGGTCCGTTTCCTAGCCATTTGCCACCAACGTAGTTTCCAAGATTGTGTGAGCTTAACCCAATCTCACATAGAAAGTCGTACTCTTTGCTCGCTGAACCCATCTCCTGCACTTTCACCCCAAACAGAATCATCACTCAACAACATCCACAAAGTGATCAAAGCCAAAGTAAATGGGTCAAAGTTAAAGCATATCAAACACTGATTAAAACAATCCACAACTCATAAAGGGGAAAAGGAGTAGAGGAGAATCAATCACCTCTCTTATTAACGTTGGTATCGAAGAACTGGAGTTTTCCGATTACCTCTGTGATCACGGAATCTTTATAAGAGGAGTGAGTGAGAGAGAGAGACGTGTACGACTTGTAAGAAAAAGTTGTAAAAGCGATTGGACCGAAAACGAAAGCTGAGCTGCTGTGTCAATCCCTCTTTTGGCTTGTTTCACTCGGATCATATGTTTATACTAATGAAGTTTTGTCACGTGTCCTACGCTTCCTTTTTCCGGATCGGGATTAGGATCCGTAATTAAAAGCAGGTAAAGACAACAATACAAGGGAGAGGAGTCAGATGTCTTGTCGCCATTGCCACCAATCTCACTCATCATAATCCTCCCTTCCGATATTTTCCCCGTAGCTGTTTTTAATAGGCCAATTAGGTTCACTAGGCCCATTAGGCCCATTAGGCCCATTAAGGCCGAAGAAACAACAACATAGCGCTTTACGGTCTAGTCAAGCAAACCGGAACGAGATCCGAATTAAGCAAGTCAACGAATCAGACACAAAGCCATCGTCGTCGTTACCAATCTCTCCTTTCTAATTTCCGTGAAAATCCCAAATAGAGAGAAAAAAGCCTTCCTCCATTATCACACAGATCACGTTGATCGAACTCCGGTGAGCACCTCAAAAAAACCCTTTAGCTTCTCAATTCTTCCTCAGATCGAATCCAGAACCCTAGGGTTTCGATCAATTCTCAGATTCTCGTTCGTCTAGATATCTCTTAGCTTAGTTATCTGTGATCCATGGCTGTTAATTAGAACAGAAAGGTCCAAAATTTCGAGAATGAGAGCTGTGAATTATCTCTACAGCTCGAGCAATCCCAGATTCCGAGGGATCTTCAATACCCTCTGCGCTGTAATCCTCTTCTTCTTCCTCTTTAGCAAAAACCCTCTTCTAAAGAATCAATCTTTCGTTGCTCCTCGAAGGCATATGATTGAAACTTCTTCTAGTGATACTGCTCCAATATGCTCTGGTTTGCACCAACACATTGGTTACACCGACCAATGCCAGTTCTTGAAATCGAACCCTCTTTGCTATCCAGACAGCTTCTTCGACTACCTCAGCTTCTTCTACTGCACCTGCCAAAATTTCAAGATCTTGGGTTATATAGCTTTAGGTCTTTGGCTCGTTGCTCTGTTTTACCTCCTCGGTAACACCGCTGCTGATTACTTCTGCCCTTCGCTTGAGAAGCTCTCCAAGCTTCTCAGGCTGCCTCCTACTGTTGCCGGCGTCACTCTGCTTCCCCTTGGTAACGGAGCTCCTGATGTGTTTGCTAGTATAGCTGCTTTTGTCGGTTCGGACAAGGGAGAAGTGGGGCTTAATAGTGTCCTTGGTGGTGCTGTGTTTGTGACTTGTGTTGTTGCTGGTGTTGTTTCGCTTTGTGTTGCGGATAAAGAGGTTAAGATTGATAAGAAGTGTTTTATAAGAGACTTGTGTTTCTTCCTCTTCACGTTGTTGGCTTTGTTGGTGATCTTGACGGTTGGGAGAGTGAGTGTTGGTGTTGCTGTCGCGTTTGTTTCCATCTATGTTCTATATGCTTGTCTCGTTGCGGCGAATGAGGTTCTGAGGAAACATTCGAAGAGGTTGAAGCTTGATTCCTTCACTCCTTTGCTTCCCATTCAAGGAAGCGTGTTCTCGTCGCCGAGTGTTGGTGAGGAGGATGGAGTGCCTATGTACAGTCCTTTGCTGGAGCTTGACACCGAGGAAGGTCCGCCTAAGCTTCACGACTCTCTACCGCAGTGGATGTGGGCGACGAACGTAGCCATCTACTCCGCGAAAGCTAATGTGCATGATGAAGAGAGACCTCCGTGGGGATGGAGTGAAGACGGTGGAGAAGTGGAGATCTCGTTGTGTTCTAAGATTACATACTTGTTGGAGACTCCACTGACTGTTCCTAGACGGTTAACAATCCCGTTGATTGAGGAAGATAGCTGGTCTAAGACGTATGCTGTAGCTAGCGTCTCACTGGCTCCTCTCCTTGTCGCTTTCCTTTGGTGCAGCCAGGGTGAAGCGAGTGTTCTTGTAGCCTACTTTATTGGTATCGCGGTGGGATCTACTCTTGGCTTTCTTGCGTATAGAAACACAGAACAGGACCGTCCACCTCAGAGATACTTGATCCCTTGGGTGCTAGGTGGATTCATCATGAGCATTGTATGGTTTTACATGATTGCAAACGAGCTCGTTGCACTATTGGTGACATTCGGTGGAATCTACGGAATCAACCCGTCGATACTTGGTTTAACCGTACTCGCTTGGGGTAACTCAATGGGTGACTTGGTCTCGAACATAGCCTTGTCCATGAACGGTGGAGATGGGGTTCAGATCGCGTTGTCAGGTTGCTACGCAGGTCCTATGTTCAACACACTTGTTGGGTTAGGTATGTCGATGCTTCTTGGCGCTTGGTCCAAGAGTCCGGAGACGTACATGATCCCTGAGGATAATAGCTTGTTCTACACGCTAGGGTTTCTGATATTAGGGTTGGTTTGGGCTCTTGTGATGCTTCCAAGGAATGAGATGCGACCGAACAAGGTGATGGGGATTGGTCTGATCACGCTGTATCTGGTATTCGTCACTTTCAGACTCAGCTCTGCCATGGGGTTCATACCTTGGGCTGCTTAAAGAAACGACATTG